>PVJH01032205.1:0-23104 GCA_004026705.1 Nesogale talazaci | reverse complement strand
ATTGATCCTAATCTCCACATTCCCCTAAAGACAGGGAGTGATTAAGTATCTAAGCAAGCAGCTTTGAGATTCACAAGTCAGAAAATTATCTTGGATTTGAATATTTAAAGCCCCCAAAAGATTCCTCAGGAAACCAGAGTACCTGGGTTGGAACTCTCTTTTAATTAATGATTTATAATTATACATATTTTAAACTCATTGCCATGGAGTTAATTTTGCCTGTGACAACCTATAAGACAGAAACCCACAATTGCCCTCTGTGGCTTTCTCAGGTTGTGCACCCCTTTATGGAAGCAGAAAGCCTCATCTTTCTGCCACCGAGACGGGAAGGACCTACTTAATCCAGTCCACCTTTCTATCATTCCAAACTATATGTTGAACCGTCATTTTGCCACGCCAAGTAAATTAAGTGGTTTCAAACTGGTGACCTTGTGCATAGCAGCCCAAGCTTAGCCAACTGCGCCACTGATAGAGGTCAGCAGTTCAAAACCATTAGTCATGCTGTTGGAGAAAGAGGAGGCTCCCTAATCCCATCAACATTTTACCGTTTTGGCAAACCATAGGGGCAGTTTGACTTTCTCCCTGATGAAGTTAATGAGTCATAATTGACTCAGTGGCAGTGAGATGTATTTTAAAATCTCCCCATCCAAAAGAAATGGTTCTGTTCTCTAGGAAAATTCTAGTCTTGTACAGTGTAATTCAATAGAATTATCTTCAATAAAGAACACATATAACCGCTCTGTCCAATATGGTAGCCACTAGTCACAGGTGATCTTAGACTATGGGTAGTATGGACAGTACAACAGAGGGAGTGAATTTTTAATTTTACTTAATCTTGATCAATTTAAATTTAGGTAGGCAAATGGGACAAGTGGTTACTAAATTGGATTCATGGGCTTAATAGAGGATTTCTGAGATGGCAGTGCTAGGAAAGGTTTACAATTTTCTAATCCTTTAATGCTTACTTTAAAAAATATTAAAGGTATGGTTATAGTATATGGTTATATATAATAAATATATTTATATATGAATTACATTTTTATAATGGTACAGTTGGAGCATTACAATCAATGAGCAGTCAGCAGAGGTTCTCCTTGTTGTATTTTTTCACTAACTCACTCAGTTTGCTGTAAAAATATAGATGGAAACTTGCAGTCGACCCTACCTTATTCTGCTTAAGCCTCCAGTGATAACAGTTTTCACGGGATATAGTAAGTGTAGCAAACATCGCAGGATAAGTATCTAAATGCCATGAGATAGATAGGACATCAACTGTTTCAAAATGCACTTTAGACAACCTAACTTTGATTTTGTTGTTGTTGTTGCTCAGTATTAAGTCAAATTATAGCGAGTGGCAATGGCACATCCTTGGCATATATCTTACATGGAACAAGTATAAGGACAATCCATGTACATGCTTGTCTCTAGTTGTCATCAACCCATGCCAAGCCATGGCAGTCCGTGTCAAGCAGAAACGTTGTAGCTCCTACACCAGTTTCACAATGACTCATGTCTCTGAATCCACTTTTGCAGCAATTATACTGTGATTTCTTTTGTGATCACCAAGACTTTCTTTAGCTACCTCTCACAAACAGATCACTGGTTCCGTCCTCTGACTTGATTTGGAAGGTCCATGGCAATGTATCCACCACATGTGATCCCTGCTGATATTTAAAATATTACTACCATAATACTGCCATAATAGCAATACGGAAGCCAGCACAGTACAATGATGCTCCAGAGAGGTATTGTAAATATGAGAAAACACAAGATAGAAAAATAATTTTAGGAAGTTCACATAACATAGGGTTTTGGTTTTGCATTTTGTTATACTTGCTTTTTCTTTCCTTGTATTATTTGCTTGGGAATGAGTGAAGGAAGACGGTATTACTTTAGGAATAATAACCTCAAATGAAACTTACTCTATTCTACATTTTGTATTCTGAGATAGTGTAGTTTCTCCTTTGGAATATTTAATTACTTTATCATTCACATACATATTTGATAATTTTTAATTGCTTCCTTCACCCCAACCACCTTTTTCAAGGTACATTGGAAGCATCTTGAGATGTGGTCTTATTTCTTATATGTTACTATACTGATGAAAACATATCCCTTTTTCACCAATGAATGCAGATTTCTCGTGTCTTGATCATTACTTATTTATTTTTAAATCCTTTTATTGGGGGATCATACAACTCCTATCACAATCCATCCATCCATCCATGATATGCAAAGCACATTTGTACACTTGTTGCCATCATCATTCTCAAAACATTTTCTTTTCACTTAAGCCCGTAGTATCAGCTCCTCATAGTTTTCCTCACTCTCCTCCCTCCCTCCCTGATGAACCCTCAATAATTTATAAATTATTATTATTTTGTCATATTCTACACTGTCTTATGTCTCCCTTCACCCATTTCCCTGTTGTCTGCATCCCAAGGAGGAAGTTATATGTACATCTTTGTAAATGGTTCCCCCTTTCCACACAATTCCCTCCATCCTCGTGGCATCGCCACTCTCACTGCTGGTCCTGAAGGGATATGTCCTGGATTCTCCATGTTTCCAGTTTCTACTTAGATCATTATTAAATCAATTTTATATTGAGTTATCTGTAACCCATATATATACTTTAATTATTCTATATATTTTTTCTTTTTCTTTCTCTCTGTTCACTCCCACTCACACACACACACACACACACACACACACACCACAGGAAAGGTGTCTTTTTATTCTGTACATATAACTGGAAAACAAGTCCTCTTTGTTGAAGAACACTATCTGAATCTGCTAGAGTAAAGAATGAGCTTTCTGCTTTCACTCAGTGTTTGGACAGTGGAAAAACTGATTACAACAGGACCTGATACCATATCTTACAGTTCATGTTTTGGTATTGGATATTGATAACAGTCTAAGTGAAGTAATTGTCACTAAAATCTATTGCATGTGATCTTTGAAATAGAGCACAAACTCCCATGTATAGAGTACATGGAACTGCTCACAGCTGATCAGAGACTATTACTCTTCCTACTTTTGATAAAGAAGAAAAAAAATAAGTTAAAAAAAGTTATACAAAATGGCCCAAATTGGGCTGAGCCCCGGTGGCATAGTGGTTGTGTGTGGGACTGTGGCCCACAAGGTTGGCAGTTCATATCCAGCAGCAACTCTTCAGGAGCAAGGCTGGGCCTCCTACTCCCACTAGGGCACAGTGATGCCCACAAAAATGGCCCCATATTTACACAAGTTACAAAGAGTGATGATTTAATGAAATGAAATTGATGACAAGAGCTACAGCATTTCGAATAACTAGAAATCAGTCTACATTTTAATGCTATAGTAACCAGGAACAATTATAACCATGTGATTCTTTGCTATCATTTTATTTTTATACTGAATTACATGAATTGTTTTACTAATATTGAACCATCCTTGCATACATGGTATAACGCCCTCTTGATCATGATTATTTTCATGTTTCACTGGATTCCATTTGCTAGAATTTTTGCAGCATGAGCACATTATGCATGTGTGTTTCCATTAAGAGAAAATAAAAACCATGCAACAAAAATCCTACTTTGCCAATTCCTTTGTAACTGAGAGAAAGCCTGTGTGTGGTTTCTGGAACTGTAAGTCTTTTCAAAAGCAGGCAATCTCATCATTCTCTCACAGAAAAGCCAGTGGGGTGAAATGCCAATCTGTGGTTATGGGCAACTCACTCTCCTGCCACCATTCCTTCTAAGGATCTTTGAAGAATGTCTACAAATGCCAGAGCCTCCATTAAACTCAAATATCCACATAGGACTGAGTGAATATGTGGTGTCTATATGCCTTTTGTTGCTCTTCCTGAGACGCTATATTAATCAGCAGTGACATTCCCCAAGTGCATTTAAAAACAAGGAGTTAACCAGGAACAGTGAAGTAAACAGTGATAAGAACAATAAAAGAGGTTCGGGAAATACAAAGCTTAAAATAGTCTTGATTTTCAACCGTAACCACAAACTAAGTTCTGGATGCTGAATTGGCTGAGATCCAGGGTGTTTAAAGAGGCATAAAAATTAATTTAGAAGGTTCATTGGGAAGATTTGATTAAAAAGCCAAAGAGACGCCACAGAGGTTGAGAGAGCCACAGGAGAGAAGAATCACGGGAGACAAAGCTTTGTTTGGGGAGAACGAGAGCTTTGTCAGATGGTGGACTGCAATACTTGTAATTTTACTGTGTCAGGTGCGAGAAGGATTTAAAAAAATGAAAGCACTGAAAATGTCATGCCGTGTGAAAGGCTTGTGTGAAAAGGTACAGAGCTATCTCTCAGCAGAGAGTCTACAAAAGCTTTTCAAATGGTCGCCTCCAAACAGCTGCAGTGGTTTGATTCCTTAAATTCAAAAGACTTTCTCTTGTATGCTATCAAAGACTGAAGCTGACTTTTCCAACCCGCAAACAAAATAGACATTGAGTCTGAAGGTCCTCCCAGGCTTTGTTTCCATTTGTCTAGAAATGGACTGTGTCCAGCATGTTAACCTGGTGCTGAAGAGTGAGCCCGCTCCTCCTTGTGCTTCCGAGAAGGGCAAATCGAGCTGTCTGTCCCTGTCACTGCAGAGAAATGCCTTCTTGACCCTCACCTGCCAGTCAGTACCACAGCCACCCCTCAGGAACAATCCTTACAAGGAAGCTTCTAATTCTCTCTATAAATAGCACTCTTCAATGTGGTTTTTCAATTTAATGATGTTCTTCTAACCATCCTATTTCTTCTGGGGCAGGGGAGAGGATTTCAAATTTTGATCATCTTTTGATCAAAATGCATACATTTTGTATACACAAATGTATACATAAGTTTTGCGCTCTCTCAAAGCATAACAGCATAAATTGTGCATTGTTCCTTTCTTAATTTATTGCAAGATGCTTTCTCTCTATTCTCCTACAAGGCTTCTTATCTTCTCTAATGCATATAATAGCATCAACCTAAATTAACAAATATTGATATTTATTACTTCTGTATTACATGCTCTTCACTGTGCCAGTGCTTTATATAAACTAGCCCACACAACACTCACAATAGTACACTGTGATAAACCCCAAACCACATGCACTGCCATCATATGAATTCTGACTCATAGCTACTGTGATAAGCAACTGTTATCTATATTTCATGGTGAATACTGGTTAAAGGGATTTAATATATTTTCTGAAGTCACACTGCCAGTTTTAAGAGCAAATTGTGTGTTTACAATCATATTATCATAATTTGATCTCAATTTGGCAATTTATTCCCTGATAACCTCGTGGTAGCATAGAATGGAAGTAGAAGAATAACAAAATGGAGAGTTTGAATTAATCAAGATATGTAAAAAGCATATGTAGTCTACAATAAATCAGTGTGATATTCAATACCTATGTGGTTTCTGATTTTTTTCCACTTCTAAGTTTGAAAAATAAAAGGAGAATGCAAAATACTTTCATTCTTCCTCCATACAAATATAGTTCTGCACAGCTAGACACAAGAGCCTGTGTGTGTGTGTGTGTGTGTGTGCATGCAGAGCAGTGAGGTTGGTGGAATTAATAAGACGTATGTAAAAGTTATATATACTAAAGGGGACGAGTAGTTTTAAATCACAAAGTAAAGCAACAACAAACAAAAAATTGAGCGGGGGGGAGAATAGGGCTGAAGAGAAAGCACTGTGTTTGGAGGCAGAAACCTTGGATATGAGTTATATCTTTCAGCAGTCATGTCTGTACAAATAGATACTGAGGAAGGTCCTGTGATGGGGAAGGACCCGTGGTGGCATAGTGTGTAACATGTGCGCCTGTTACCTGCAAAACCAGCACTTTGAAATTGCCAGGCTTCCACTGTAAAGATCTAGAGTCTCAGAAAGCCACAGGGGCAGTTCTGTTCTGTCTTCGAGGGTCCCGAGGAATTGGATTTGCTGCATAGGGCTATTTCTTTGTGTTTGTTTGTTGGGGCTAGCACAAACGTTTTACACTCAATCTCTGACTTAAAGGTTGGAAGTTCAAACCCACTGAGATGCAACATAGCAGAAAGGCAGAGTTGTCTGCTTCCACAATCACAGCAAAGAAACCCCCAGGGTATGGGGTGACCATGAGTTGAATCAACCCTCTTGCAATAGGTTTTCTGCTTTCAGTTTTCATATATAAGTTGGCTACAACATAGATGGAACCACTCATCTCTAAAGTCCTTTGCAACGTTTAATTCTGAGTTCACATATCATTTTTTATGATCCCATTTCACGTTAAGTAATTCATGTCTTATTGATCCTGAGAGACAAGGAGGGGTACATTGTCTAAAGCTTAGAACTGAAATGGCTCACAACTGCTCTTCTTGACCTTCAGACATGCTCCTGTTTCCTAGAGTGTCCTGCATTCCTAAATCCACTTTTCACTTTCAAAAAAGAAACAGCCCTTAACTTGAGCAGAACCATTCTCTGTTATTTGTGCTCTACTTTAATAATTCTATAATTTCACTATATGTGTGTCTACATGAATACTGTTTCCTTCTTGCTCAATTACAAATTCTAAAAACAGTCTAATGTATCAAGGTATAATGTTTCCTATTGTGAAATATCTCAAAAAAATGAATGAGGTTGTTCTATAACATGCAGAACTACCTTAGCTGTGGCCCCACCTACTTGTGACAGGATACAGCACAGTGAATACAGTAGTTGAGAGTGCTTAGAACCTTCTAGATAGCAACGGGATTGTGCTGTGGCATTTCAGCACTCTGTAAATGGGGATGTGGGCTAATTGCATTGTTCTTGAGTGAATGTGGTGGCTTGCATGTGGCATGAGCTTTGTCCAGTTATTCTCGAAGAGAGCACTAGAGATGCATTCTGTAGTCCTCCGCTCTACCCGTTGAACTATGGAAGGGAGCCCTGTACAATCATTCTCAACCAGACCATGAGTGGTTCTGATACCGGGAGAGAAAGTCCTTGAGTGGAGATTCTTTGGGAAGCAGTCCTATATAGAATGTACTACTTGCCAAGAGGCCTCTAGGGTCTCCATGATTATCATGTTTGTCCACACAGGAATAGCAATAATTATTCTGGATTACCTCTGAAGGTTTGAAAGAAAACAAAAGCTCAGGGGAGATGAATACAGGGCTTGGGTGACGATGATAACTCCCCCCTACAATGATATGATTACTTCCCCCTCCCCTCCAAAGAATGTGGGAGCAAAGTGAAAGGGCTTCCCCCCTACACATTTTCTCTGAATTTGCTCTACAAAGCAGTAGAATGAGGAGGCTGTCTGCTCCTGGAAAGATCCACAGTCTTGAAAACCCTACATGGGGTCGCTAGCAGTCAGAATCCACTTGACGGCGGGGGTATTTTATTGTTGCCTTTTTTTATAGTTTTAACCAATAAGTTTTCTCAAATCAATGCATAAAGCACAGTTTGCTTTGGAAAGTTCAAAGATAGATAGGGAGTCCATCTCAGGTGGAAATTCAAATCCATTTATGTTATTCTTGAAGACAGCATTATGAATCTCTGGTTCACTCTTTCAGTGCTTCCATCGAGACCCCTCAGATGCTGGGAGAGGCATCAGACTCCTTTGCACTTCGTAGCCAGAGTCATTACTAAGAATAAAGCATCCTGAAAGGTGCAGAATCCACCAGAATCTATGCATTTCAAAGCAAGAACTTCTAATCACTGCAGGATAGTTGCTCTCATTTCAGTTAGGTGTCCAATTCCACTCGGGGGAAAGAGTCCCAGCATGTCATACTGCCTTGACCTCCATTCTCTTCATGGACCCTCATGACAAATCCTGTGAATATTTTCAATACTGAGTTCAGAAGGGAGTGTGAATTGACAGTCAATTTTCTCCCTTCATCCCATTTCTGGTTCGACTAGGAGAATGGCCTGCTGTAGAAGAGGATCTCCATATTTAAGTTTATATATGTACTGTTCTGGATACTGGCTTCTTTTTCACTTCTTTCTCCAGGCACTTTTTGAAATGTTAGAAGATAGACAGCTACCCTCCCCCTAACAGGAGTAGGTCCTAAATAACTGAGCTTCAACAAGAGAGATGGCTCTCCCTAAATACAGTTTTTGAGATGAAACTTCTTTGAAGCTAATAAAACATTCACTAGGACTCATGAGCTTTCCCTCAAGAAGAATGCCTCTGATTCTCAGCTGGCTGGCCCAAGAGTAGAACTCTCAAGTGCTATCACTGACAGTGGTGGCTGGAAGAAGAGACCTAAGACCCAGCATGGCATCTTTAGATCTTTTGTTGAATGATGATTGTGATGGCGAATAGTCCAGGCTCTGGGAAATGAGAATTGTGAACTTGAGAAAACTTAAATTACTGAATCTCATAGTTGGAAGAAAGTGGAAAGACAATCCATTCCAGCTGTAGATTCCACACAGAACACTGCTACATCATCCTCGGCAGGTGAGTATTAAGAGTCCTTGAATGTCACGGCCTCCTATGTCAGCACATCCTGTCTTTGAACTAAGTTCTTTATGCTGTGCCTGTGTGGGTCTTCAGTCTCCTTCACTCATTCATTCTAGTTGTGCCAGAGAAAGCCTAGCCATTTAGTTGTGGGAGGAGTGCGCCCTCTTCTCCAGATCAATCCGTTACATTCTTAATCTACTCCGTTCTCCAAGAGTGGGGTCTAGACCAGCCACGAAGCGTCACCAGAGATCTGCTTAGAAAGCCAAGAGCTCAGGTGCCCCTCCAGAACTGTGGAATCAGAGGCAATGGGGCTGGGCCCAGCAAGCCCTGCTATGAGCAACCCTCCAGGTGAGACTGAGGCACTCAGCAGTTTGGAGTCACTGAGCTGGAAAATCATTAAAAGGAAAGTATAGGAGAAGCTGGAAAGCTTGTGGGAGAGAGAAGAAGAAGGAGCAGAATGTGTTCATTAAGCTCACCCAGGAGGTATCTAGCAAGAAGCTATTTCAGTGCTGTTGGCGCTGCAATTGCAACCAGGAAGGGAAAGGATAAATGGACCTGAATCTAGGCTGGAGAGGCCTGATGCTCCAGTATAAAGTATAAATTCTGACTTTGACCTAATTACGCATAACGTTCCTTGATCCTGTATCAATTTCCTAAAAGCAGAGGAGGAAAAAAACGGGATCCCCTTGGTTCTTTGCTCCGTCCCCCACGCCACCCCCAGTCTCAGTCCTGCTTTCAGTTGGTAACCTACACGGGAAGAGGACCTGAGGCTGACGAGGATGGGAGAGGGTCTGACCACTGCGTCCCTGGGATATGTAAGAGAGCAAGCTGAAAACCGCCGAGCAGCAACTCCGTCCTTGACGTGCATCGAGAACCACTGTGGAATTGTAATTTTCTTATCTAACAGTGAGGAGACCTGGCGGCATCTTGCCTCTGATCTGGGATGCAATCCACACAGTCAGCAGTTTGAAACTCTGCAGGACAAACGCTGGACTTTAGGGTCTTGGAAACCCACAGGAGGCTCACTGTGAGTCAGCATGGCCTTGGTGGCAGTGAGATAGTTAGGTTGGGATTTTTTATTGAATAGTAGTTTCTCTATTCCTTGTCTTGACCAAACCATATATCTCTATCTATATCTATATCATCTATATATCTCTAAATCCATATCTTTCTTCTATGTGGTTGGGAAGTGCAGGATCTCACAATCGATTTCCAGGCCTCAAGTCACACAGATGCAGGATAAGCTATCTTACGTTCAAGAATCTTAATGCACAGCACACAACAGTATCAATAAATCTTCGTTACAATGGGCCCCAGGAACAAACATGCTTGAGAAAGCAATTTTAATAGGATCTCAGAAAAGCCTTTCTCATCACTGACCTGTGACCATCGTGTAATTAAATGTAGAGCACATATGCTCTCAATGAAGTGTTCTTAACCAATCATGTCATCTCACATATATGGGACCCACCAATCTCTGCTTGATATTTCTGTTGACAGATACCCTGCCTTTGGCTCCCACGCCTGCCTTTCAGCTAACTGTAACATGGTGACTTCAGTTCCTACTTCTACATGTAAGAATATTGACTTCCGTATTTCAATCATTAATTGGGGGTATTTCCCCACACAGAAATCTTTCTGGACTTTTAATAAATGGATTCATTCTACTTTTGCAGAGTGTGTGCTATCACTCAAGGGCCGTGTAATGCTTTTGATCAGTTTCCATCCTTAGTCTCTCTCCACCAGGAAAGTCCCTGTCCTCTGACTCAACCAGTGCGGCTGTGCTGTTTATGTCTGCCTGTCTCCGATGAGACTCAGCCTCTGTCAACTGGCCCAGCTGGCAGAATTGACCTCTCCCCTAGGTCTCTGAAATATGAATCACCCTAGGCACTCTACCGGGTCATGGCAATTTCTTATCCATCATCCCTGATCGGAGCCTGCTGGGGTTTCGGGCCTCATGAATTGTCACATCAAAAGCAATTCTCTACTGAATTCTGAGATGATTTCTATAGGCTGTAACCCCACCCCCATTCCCACCCAATTTAAACACACAGTCAATGTAACACAGTCTACTACTTGCTCCAAATCAATTCCCAAAGTAGCTAACCTCGCAGAAGGAAGAGGATCATCCAAAGTCTCGTGGTGCAGGTCCAATGCATGGTAAAAGCCCTCCACTTAGTAAGTTCTTATTTTATGTCAACTGCAGACCAGGCCTTGTGTTGCAATCATTAGTCCTGATGGAGTAGTTATTTGAAATCTAATTAATTAAAGTGAAAATTAATTAAAAGTTCAGCTCCAGAGTCACCAATTGACATTTTTGGTGAGCTCACGTGTGGCCAGTGAGTACCATTTCAGATTGCACAGTTCTAGGATATTTTCTTCTTTTCAGACATTTTATAGGATACTTCTAGATACACACTCATTTACTGGTTGTGTGATTTTGCCTAAATTTGTGACTTTAAGTTTTTTATCTGTACACAGGATTATAATTCTGTTAGAAGTAAAAGAGATGAAGCCTATCTACTCCTACCAAGTGCTCTGAGAACTCATTAAACGATTCTGTGCATAATGGGGAAAATGGACAAGAGAATCCAAGCTCATAGAAGAGATCAGGCTTCCTGCTTGGACAGAGACTGGGGAGACTCTGCAGATCAGGGCCTGTCTTCACCCTTCAGAGCTGGAACCTCAGTTCTGTGGGAGAATAACCAGACATTCAAGCAAAAAAAGGTGGCATTTACTCAACAGCACAGTTCCGAAGGTTACGAACAAAAGGAGGAGTGGAAACAGCAAACCCAGGGAGATAGTGAAATGAGTGGGATGGGGGCGGCGAGGGGGGGGTTGCCATGGATGACATGAAACAAACCATAAACGCCTTGTGCAAGGTGAATCAGATGGTCTGCACTGTGAGGGTTCACCTGATTCATAAGAGGAAAAAAAAAAAAACTTTGAAAACATGAGAAAATGCGCATAAAACCCCAACTCTTACCGAATAGTCAGATAATAGTGATTTGCTTTTCAGATTATTGATTTTTTCATTCATCAAAAAATACCTGGAAAGGGCTGAGCCCCGGTGGCATAGTGGTTGTGCGCGGGACTGCGGCCCACTGGGATGGAGGTTCGATTCCAGCTCCCAGGAGCAAAGGCTGGGCCTCCTACTCCCACCACCTGAGGGCAGTGATGCCTAAAATAAAAAATAAAAAAAATAAAAAATAAAAAATAAAAAAAAAATACCTGGAAAGACATCTTCCTATTTTTTATTTATTTTTTTTATTTTTTTTTTTTTAGGCATCACTGCCCTCTGGTGGTGGGAGTAGGAGGCCCAGCCTTTGCTCCTGGGAGCCGGAATTGAACCTCCGTCCCAGTGGGCCACAGTTCCGAGCACAACCACTACGCCACCGGGGCTCAGCCCATCTTCCTATTTTTTAAACATCTGTCTAGTATCTTTAACTTTTTGAAACCAATTAATATCTAGAGAAGTTTCTAATAGCCCCTGAGTTTTCAAATGATCAAGTGACATCAATGCTTTCTATACTTAATCCTATTTTCCAGACTTATGCATGAAATAGTTTCTTGTCCTTTTTCAACAAGGATTGACTTTGTCAATCCTTCTCTAACACCTCTTAGTTTTTTTTAGAAAATGAACAAACAAAAACAAAAGAAATATTACTACAACTGAGTCAATCTTAAATGATGCACAGGGTTTCTCAGAAGTCTTTCTAGGAACAGACAACGTCATCTCTCCCCCATGAAGCAGATGTGGGGTTTAAAGAGCTGGCCTTGCCATTAGCAGTCTACCACGGCCTCCTCATGTGCTCCTACAGGATAGATGGAAGCTAGTGCCGCCCCCGCCCCCTATTTTTCCATCGAGCATATATATAAGACATCACCACACAACGACCCTCACTTTTTGGAAATACTATCATCCTTAAAATTTCAAACAAAAACTTCTAAAGAAATTTTGAAAATATTTTTATCATACCCTGGTCTTTCCTCATCCTCGAAACCCACATCTCTACCTAACTCCTACACATCTATACTAGATGATCCAGCAGGGCTTGAAACACATATAATTAAAATCAAACTATTTATCTTCTCCTCTCACTCCCAATGAAATCCTTTCTCTTCTCTGAGTATTACGTTTCTTAATGTGGCCTCACGTCTTCTGGGGATCGAGGCATGAAAGCCCATAGTTATCTTTTACTCTTTCTTACCTCTGTGGTTTCAATATCAACTCATGTCCTAATGCCCTAATCAGCCCTTCTTTCCCTCACTCCCCACTTTAATCACAGCTTCCTAAAGGGAGTGTAGATGGACCTCCTTTCCCAAGTTCCTTGCAAGAAGGCTGCAAGGCTCAATTTCAGAAATCATACAATAACTGTGTTTCTCTTCTCCAACCCAGGGTCACTGTGCCCATTCCTTCTTCACACGTTTCGCTGTTTGGAGTACACTCTTTAGTGTGCAATCTAATCCCATGTTTATGAGCCATCTGTCACTACTTTCTTCAAATATACACCAATGCGGTGGAATCCATATTATGAACTGTCTGCTTATTACCTTCTGTTAGAACTTCAGACAATTTCTCTGCCATTACAGATCTTGGAAGACAAGAATAGGTTCTGCCCAATTCTGCCCCACCCTCCATTTCAGCACACTCCCCAGTGGAGAGGAAGCATGCAGTCGTACCTGCTCACCAAGCGTTTACCTTGCGCCATCCACCACCTAAAGAACGGCGGCAGCAAATGGGTACAACCAAATGCTGGGCGGAACACTGCTGGGAAACCAGCGAGAGTTTATGTTCACAGGCACTATCCATCTGCCTGCCACTGCAGTCCTCCTCCCTGCCCTTCAAGTGACACATCATCATGGAGCAAAATCCTGCTGCGGTGACTGTGGGCATTGCTCCCACCTTCTGAGCAAACACAGGTGGAAACACATCTGTTTACACCAAAGGAATATATATATGTATATATATATGTCACTTTGTGTGTGTGTATATATATATATCACTTTGTGTGTGTGTGTACACAAACACATGCACACACTCTCTCTTTCTCTCTTTTGTTTGTTTATTTTTAATCATGCTGGGTGAAAGAATCCAATCTATTCTATGTGCACCCAGTTGAACCAAGACTGAAGACTGGGGTAACAGGAGACACTGTTTTCAAAATTCATTTTCTTCTTCCAATATGTTAATGTCCTATTCAAAGTGCCTTTTTCGTGTGCAAAGTGTGAAGAATGCATTGGGATCCCCCAATTGTATGAGTAACTACAGCGCAGGCACTAGTTGCAGACAGGTTCGGCAGGGATCTGAGCCTACTGTAAAAGAACACATCCTACATGGTGATCAACTTCCTTTACTGCACACACTTCAAGGGCAGGAAGGTGAATCGCCAGACTCTATGAAATAGAACCAACCCGGGAGAAGGTCAGGCAGACTGTGAGGGGATACCCGAGCCACCAAAGGGCTTCTGCCCATGGTTGTTCTGTCTGTCGGCCATTTCAGCCCTGAGGCTACACCAGCCACCCAGCTCTCAACAGAGACCTCGTCTTTTGTCTGCGACTCTGCTACAGTGGAACTCCGGGCTCCCGCCGGGTTGACCATGGGACTGTGAACCTCTACTTGGTGGGCACTCCCTCCCTGCTGCTCCAAACGAGAGCGATGAAGCGATGAGGCTCTCTGCCCCTCCGTAGGGCCACTGTGAGTGGCATCTACTCAATGCCACTGGGCAGGCCTCACACAGACGCGGTGACCATCCTTCCGAAGCTCAGTCACAAGACTGACTGGGATTTACAGACGGCAGCCGCGAATGCAGGATGAATCCATTCCTACAGGCTCCCTCTTTGTTGACGCTAGACTACATTTTGACTGGCACAGGTATTCATATTGCAGGTTTTATAGGTTCCTGAAAAATTATGCAGAGCAAAGCTCTCTCCACAGTGTGGTGCAGACTCGGCTGTCTCCCGCTCCATCTGGTCGGACCAACGGCCTGTCCCCGCGTGTATCAGGCCCTTTTGAAGGGACGCACAGCACCGCCTCTCGGCCAAGGCAGCATCCAGACATCGATCTCCCAGGGAGTGATGGATGTGAGGGGTCCCTCGGGGCTGCGTTCTCACTTCTCATTAGAACTCCCTGCCGAGAGATGTCAAGTAGTGCGCAGGGAGCACTCCACGCTCTCCTGGGCGGGAGGAGGGAGCTGCCACAGGCACACACAGGTTGGCCACTGCTGGTTTCTGGGGGCGCACAGCGGCGCATCGATGCCTATAGACATTCTGCCTATAAACATTGCCTAAATGTGTCTAAAACACCTGCAGTTGCATATTCATGCAGAAGGCGCTGGGCGCGCTCGGTTTACCCATGCATGGGATATATTAAAGTAGTTATCACTGAGGGCTCCCTCACCCCACAGACACGTGTACAGACACACACTTGTGAGTTCTGAGGTCATGACAAACTCCTTAAAAGAAAGCATTTACTGCGATCAGAACGAAAGATGTTCTGATGGTGCTCTAGAGAGGCAATGATTTAAACCAGTGGTTCTCAGCCTTCCTCAGGCCACGACCCTTTCACACAGTTCCTCATTGTGGTGACCACCAACCGTAAAATTATTTTCGTTGTTACTTCATAATGGCTACTGTCATGATTCTAGAAACCCCTGTGAAAGGATTGTTCGACCCCCAAGGGGGTAGTGACCCACAGGTTGAGGACCAGTGATTTAAAAAGACAAAGGAGCATGTTCAACCTCATAGAATATGGTCCCTTATCAAGCAGCAGCGCATGTTGGCATATCCTGCCAAAATTTTGAGCCCAATCAAAAGAAAACAGAGAGAAACTGTGCCTCTAGAAAAGAATGCTTTGACTGTGTTTGCAATTGGAAAAGTCAGAGGAAGCTGAATGGCATCCTCTCTTTCTCTGCCTGTTTGTCCTTAGTGTTCCAGCATTGCAGGAGAAAAGAAAGAAGACCACCCAGATTCAGGAGGAAAGCCACACATCCATTCTTTAAGGGAGGTTTCCTTCCAGAACCTTCCTGAGCATTCCTTACAACGTTGATCTTTTTCTCACAAATCTGTTTGCCTAGAGGTCCAGTATGAGATTATATGGAAAAACCTTTGGATCAAACAGCCTGGACTCAAATCTGACTACATGCATCTGGGTCCACCTGGGCAATTCACTAAACCCCAACAGCCTTCAGCTTCATCTTAACATGTTTGGTATCATTCTTAAACACTGTGTATCCTTAACTCATTATAAGAAGACAATGGATTTTAGATCACATTTTTCCTTTGGAAAGGGTCCCTTTTGGAAGGTAAAAACTGCATTACTCTGTAGAACAGCTCTGGACCACAGTACCTGGTATAGGCTCTATTATGCAGCAATTCTAATGATCACATAATTTACAGTTGGCTTTTGTATGTTTCCATCATAGATTTGCAATGTGAAAAGAAAAGAAAAACAAACTTTAAAATAATCTAGTTCAAATTCATACCTAAAGCTGGAATCCCTTGTGCAATAACCCTGATTATTTATTGCCATCACTCATACTGAGTGAATGTGCTGGGTATGCGAGATGTGATAAATAAGAAATCAGGGATGTGTTGCTTGAGCTACTCAGTCCTAGAGGTGGCTCCTGATGATGCCTTAGAACAGTATGCTGCAGTCCATATTGAGGGAGGCTATCCTCCGAAATCCAGAAATTAGCAGTCTGTTGAACTTGATAACAAAATTTATTGTTTTGTAATAAGTGCTTTAAAATGTGCTAAATTCCTTAGATAGAGTTGGAAAAACAGAAACACTGAACTCATAGGGAATCCAAGCAAGATCTTGCTTCCTGCTTGTGAGCAACTGACACCCAGAAGCCTGTTTTAAGATCTTTTTAATTGGGAAATATCTCTGAATGTCTGTCTTCTATCTATCGATCCATTCTATCTATCATCTACCTATATCATATAATAAATAAGCAAAGCAAAACCAAAAAAAAGGTGGGCAAACACATTTCAAAGTAAACCTTGATATTATTGTTGTGTGCCTTCAAAATCACTTCCTCCTCACAGGTACTCTGTTAGACTGCATGATCTACCCGCATTGGGTTTCCTACCTCCCACAGAGTCACCAGTGAATTCGAACTACGACTATTTGGTTAGCAGCCCAGCTCTTAACCATTGTGCCACCAGAGCTCCTTAAGATAAACTGAGACCTACAAAACAAACAACCAAGCAAAAACACCAACACTGAGAATTGTGAAGTGCACACTTTCGCCTTAGTCCTCTTTAGGTGACACGTGTAGTTTCATGATAGCAAGTCAGCTAGATATACTTGAAGAACTTCAAAAGAAGCCTTTAAAAATAAAGCTCCTGAAAGAGAGAGAAAGAATGAAAGTTTCTACCTAGGATCAGAAGCCCTTGACAAGATGGGTTGACACCATGGCTGCAACCATTGGTTCCATCAAAAGGGAAATCGTGTGCTGGCATAGGGCAGGCAGTGCTTTCTGCTGCTGCCCACAGGACCCGATGCCTCAGGTGGTTGATGACACCCAACCACCACCACCATCTACCATTCCTAGACACTGTACTGTAGTACCCTAATTGTTGTCACTGCTAGTCGCTTTTCATGAGCCCACATGTGCAAAGCAGAGCCACTTCTGAGGACGTGCAGGCCTGCGCCCTATCAGAAGTAGGTAGCCACACCTCTTTTGCATCTCGTGGAGGGCTGCAACTGCTAACCTTGGAGTTAGTGCTTCACTGTTTCCATCACCCAAGGACCCATGTATCATCCTAAGGACCTACAGTCTGCCACTGCACAGCAGATTGCAGCAGATTAATTTGCAAAGAATACTAATGCTCACGAAGAACAAACAGAAAATGTGAGGCTAGTTCTGTGTGTGTGTGTGTGTGTGTGTGTGTGTGTGTGTGAAAGAGAGAGACAGAGAGAGTAGTTTATGAGATTTAACAAAAATTATAAATAGGAGGTTTTAATTCAGTGGTATATCTTTTCTCAAACTATTCATTTCAATGGTTTATATTTTGTTTTTTCATGAATTCTTCATTTTTATCTTGCTAAATTTGGAATACAAGGCTGCTTCGTTGTGCACACTTACAAATTGCTATTTGTTCTTAAAATACTAAAGAAATCACATACATGGAAAATGCGTGATAGAGTTTTGTTTCTTTTAAATGTGGTGAAATATGTGAATAAGGATGAAATAATCCTTCATTTTTGAGGTAATGTCAGTTCTTCAGTTTGCCAACTTAGTTTTGATTAAAATATAAACAATGCACAGATACCTGAAATATTACAAAGGTCTTTTTAAGCTGAGTGAATGATTCAATTAAGGAATTCATCCTATTACCCACTATCATACTAGACATGGGTAAGGGGAGGGAGGGGAAAATGAGGAGCTGATACCAAGGGCTTAAGTAGAAAGCAAATATGTTGAGAAAAATGAGGGCAACAAATGAACAAATATACTTGACATATGATGGATGAATGGATGGATGGATTGTGATAAGAATTGTGTATGCCCCCAATAAAATGATTTTTCAAAAAAGAAGTAAGAAAGAAGGAGAAATTGTTCAGAAACGCGAGGTTATAAATAACCCTTAGGTAATTTTTTGAAGGGGTGATTTTCTGCATTGAGGTAAAAATGAGTATGAATAAAATGGATAATTGTTTACATTTGTTTTAACTCCTAAAGTAAATGTTCTCAGTCCCATGACAAATGACTGCTTTTATAAAAGGTGTAATTTACTGAAGGAAGAACATGAGTTGTATTTATGCTTATAAGACTATATATGAAAAAATAAAAAAGAATATATACGAGTATATACACGTAGAGAGATGTATGAAAAGAGACAATTGAGAGAACTTACATATCCTCATGAGATTTATATTTATATAAAAGTAAATGAAAGTTTCTCATGGGGACAATTTCTCTTACATCAAGGCGAATGTAAGTAATTTTACATTTTATTTATATTTGTTTCCACCCAGATGCCGAAAATTACAAAAGAATTTTCAAAAAGTTGTCTATTATCTTCCACTTCTGGATGACTTTTTAGGTGTCAATTCTTGGCAGAGGTGACATGGTGGCCTAGTCGGTTAAGGGTTGTACTGACACCCAGACGGCAGCTATTCGGTGGTAGGCACTGAGGCTGTATTTTCTCATGAGGCGTGACAGTCTCAGAAACCCCAAGGAGTCCATCTATGTCCTCTAGCAATTGTCCTCCTTCACTGGCTCAGAATTGTCTCCAGGGTAGTGGGGACACACACACACACACACACACACACACACACACACCTGAGGAGGTTTGTCACTGAGGGTCTATGATGTGTGTGTGTGTGTGTGTGTGAAAACTGTGAATACCTACATTTTTGCCCACAAAACATGTTTAATGGCAGGGTATTTATATTTACAAGACCCTTCAAGGATGTGCTCTGAATTATGATAAAAGTCACTATTTTTACTCTTGTATAGGAGACAACTACCAAGGGTGTACAATGACACAGCTCGAACTCAACATGGAGCTATCCACGATCTAAACCCCAAATCAGTCACCTCTGAGTTAATTCCAACTCTGGTCAGTTCTGTGTAACTCAGAGTAGAACTGTGCTCTGCAAGGTTTTCAAAGGCTCAGTTTTGAAAATCGGTCACCAGGCCTTCCTTCCATGCACCCCAGGGTATTTTTGAATCGCCCCCTACTTAGTTATCAGCTGAGCACTTCATGATTTACACAAGAGATCAGAAATAAAGTATCACATATATTCCTTATCCTTCCTTTTTACTCTGACACTAGTGGCATAAAAGTTGAGTAGGCAATCTCTTCCACAATTTTTAATTCATTTAGCGTTGTTGGATATCAAAGGCAAAATTCATTACATAGGATGCAGGTAACCAAACCACAACGCACTGCCAATGAGTCTATCCAAGACATATGGACTCTTTAGGACATGGCAGAACTGCCTTTAGTGGGATTCCAAGACTGCAACTCTACAGAAGTTGAAAGTCTTATTTTCTCCTTCAGAGTGGCTAATGGTTTTACCCTGCTGACCTTGCTTTGCAGCTCAATGAAAAAACCACTTCAGCACTGGCTGCTCAAAGATAGGCACACACTCAACGCTACTCTGTGAGGGTTGTATGTGCTGGGAGGTGGGGGTGGGGGGTGGACACAGAGAGAGAGAGAGGATTCCTGGCCCCTGATTCACTATTAGTAATAGTAACTGCAGAGAAATGATGACACAAAGGTGGACATGTTTTCGTTTCAGTCTTTTTATTTTTTCCTTTCTCTTTGTGTTTGATGTACAAACATGCAAACCACTCATGATTTCTGTAGCAGCTGTTTGTGGCTACAGAAGTGGATTAATTCATAGTCTTCCAATGCCAGTCCAAACAGTGAGGCAAATAGGCCTTGTGTTCACATCTCTCTTCTCTCCTAACTTCTTAATCTGAGATGGAATATCCTCCAGACCAAGGGACATGGGCATATGAGAGTCATGATATTGCATTATCCAAATTCAAGTTGAAGTTATATTTTGTAAATGAATGCTGCTGCACTCAAGAAACTAACAAAACAAAACAACCAACCTCACTGCCATCCCATCAATGACAACTCCCAGTGGCCTCCTCCACGTGGGTTTCCAGACTCTAGCTGTTATCACAGCCAAAATCCCAGACTTCCTCCCCTGAAGCTCCTGCTGGTGCCTTTGAACTGAACAATTTAAGAGTGAGCAGAATTTACTGTTGAACATCTTTTAAAGATAAAAAAGCAGATTGTCCTGTCCTCCTGTTTATCTGGATCCTAAGTTACATACAGGTGACTTCTTTTGCATGAAGTTCATCTTAGCTATGGTTGTTTCAAAGACTATAGACTGCATGGGAAAAGAAAACTGAGGATTTACACAGAGGCCCAGGCTTATGAAGTCTATCCCTACTTCTATTTCAGTCTCTCTAGAACTCTCAAACATGCCAAGGTAGAAAATGGATGAAAAAATTATTTTTTACAAGTTTGCAAGAAGCAAGAAAAAGAGCCCAAAATGAGCATAAGTGAATGCTGATGGCTCTTTGAAATGAAAACACTTAAGACCTGTGTGCCTGTGGTTCATAAAGGGGTGTGCAGGCACAGTTTACCTTAAAAAGGAAAGGGAAATGTGAATATGCTGAAAGACACCAATGTATCTTATTAGAATTGCCAATGATCTTAAAAAAAATTACACCCCCCAAGATTAAATTCATAACTGCATTATTTCACTTCCTCAGCTCAATTGACTTTTCTATGGGTTTTTCCAACAACTCTTCATGAAGAAGAAATTCTCAATCTTGTGGTCATCTCTGTGCATTCAAAAGGCTGAGAGATGTCGGAACTTGGTACTTCTGTGCATCCTTTTGCGCCCTGCATTAAACCATACCCTGGGATCCTGTGGTCCCAGGAGCATCCCTGAGGACAACAGGGAAAGACAAAAATGCTCCATGAGTCCAGCAGTAGGCATTTATTAGAGTCCTTGGTTCCTTAACCAGTTCCTGCAATTTCGTCAGCTTCTGAACCTGGAGACGAAGAAGAACCCAGCTATAAGGAAAGAGCAGAAAGAGTTTCCTCTTTGAACTGCAAAACTTGATTTAAAAGTGAGAAACTGGTTTCCCTTTCAGGAGTAGTCAGAGCAGATATGTCTGGTCCAAGAACAAGGGAAGGGTTTATAGCCAATAAGTCATAAAAGTCATCCACTGAACAGACTGCAACAAGAGAAAACCAGGACATGGAGCAATTTGAAGCGAGTCTGACTGTAGCTTTTCAAGGTTACAAATCACTTGCATCTTACATAATCGCTAATCATGTCAGAAAATCCCAGTTCAAGTATCTCCTCCTCAGATGCTACACCATCTATACTTAGAAAGGACATTTGTTCTGCAGGCCACCAAGCACACATGAGATTGATCTAAATGGCATCTCATTTGGCTCCAAAGCCAAATCCAACCCATTGTATGTTTTAGTACTAAAATGATCTGAGATTACAAATTAAGCTTTTGAAAGGACGATTTAAAAGGATGAGGAGGAAGGAGAGGAGGTGGAAGAGAGGGACCGAGGAGAAGGGAAAGAATGAAGCGGGATATCATGTGATGGAAGTTATCCATTGCCTGAACAGTCTTCAGCCAGACGGACTGGCTCCCTTGCAGGATATCTTGCAGAGGCCTAATTGAAGCCCTTGTTAAAACTGTTACAAATATCTTTATTGCTTTGCATTTATACTTAAACTCTGGAGTAAATAATGGGATCCTCCTGTTATGGTAGTTTATATTGCTAAGAAAAAAATGTAAAGAGACACGATGTAAAGATACTCTTAAAATATTAGGGATATTTTTGTGGATGAATTGAAGCCTTGTTTATACTAACATAAAAGATAAGATATTATAGGATTTAGGTAGGCAGAAACTGATGAAAGGGAAGGAATATTCTGGGGGAAGTGTTAAAGACAGATTTGTTTTTCATTTTGAAAATTAGTCTAAAGCAACTCAAACTAACTTGAGCCTCACAGCTCCATTTGGCCCTGTATAATGAGTTGTACAATGTGGTCAGACTGTTGCTTGACATAAGCCTAGAATAATGGACTCATTCTACTGGTAGCATTTATTGGAATCCTACATCTTACAAGAAAAGATTCCCAGGGAGCACAATGGTTAAACTCTTGCCTTCTAACTCAAAGGTTGGTGGTTCAAATCCATTTAGTGACTCAGTTGAAGAAAGACTTGGAAATATAGGCCTGTAAAGATTCCAGAGAAAGCAAATACCCCGTCCTTGAGTTGATTCCTACTCATAGTGACCTTTAGACTGCAAACTTTAACAGGAGCAGACAGTTTCACCTTTCTCTGCATAGGGGCTGGTGGATTGAATTTGAGAACTTAAAATGGTCAGCCCAATTCCTAGTCATCAGCACCTCTAAGATGAGCCTAGTAAACCCATGGGGATGCGTTACCCAACAGCATCTAACAGTGACAGCCACAGTATATACCAACCCAGCCATAGCATGCTAGTTTCAGATCTGCAAATCTCTTGACAAACACAAAGAAAAGCAGTATATGTTATCAGTAATGATGTCTGAAACATCAATTTTCTATGTTTGTTACTAAATTTGCCTCTATGGGCTGAGCCCCGGTGGCATAGTGGTTGTGCGTGGGACTGCGGCCCACTGGGATGGAGGTTCGATTCCAGCTCCACGGAGCAAACGCTGGGCCTTCTACTCCTACCACCTGAGGACAGTGATGCCCCCCCCCCCAAAAAAAAAAACTAAATTTGCCACTAGAAATATCAAATCAATGTCTCAGTGAGTTCATTCCCAAAGAAGGTTTCCACAAATACAGTACTAGCCACAATTTTCATATCACTAATAATAATAATATTTTGCTTTAAGTAAAGTGACTTCTCAGCACAAATGAGCTCTTAAAAATGTTGTGGAAGCACATATTGGACAAGATTCAGAGTCACTTAAAACCATCCTATTATATCCTCCTTTCAAATTATATCCTCCAAAATATGAACGCTCACAAGATTTCAGTGCCTAAATTTTTAATTACAAATTATCACTGTTAGTCATGACATCAATTAAATGTTGACATGTCTTTGAAGACATTAAGCATGACATTTACAAGTTTATTATATTTCAGAAACAATTTTTAAGCATTTCACAGTTACCTCTCAATGTTTTTCAATAAAAGCATT
>PVJH01032204.1:0-22916 GCA_004026705.1 Nesogale talazaci | reverse complement strand
TGCCCCCTGGTGGGAGTAGGAGGCCCAGCCTTGCTCCTGGAGAGCTGCTGCTGGATTTGAACCGCTGGATTGAACTGCTGCTGGATTTGTGGGCTGCAGTCTCGCACACAATCACTGCGCCACTGGGACTCAGTTCAGACCTCATCTTTCTATCATGGAGGGACTGGTAGTTTCAAACCGCTGACCTTGCTGTCAGCAGCCTCATGTATACCCACTGTGCCACCATCGTCCCCAGGCCAGGCGAAATGGACAGCAAAGGAGGCCTGCCTCTGTGCAGTCTCCATGCTGGACACTCTCGGCCAGAACCTCCTTCGCCCTTCGATGGCTTGTAAGCTACCCTGGGAGAAGACGCCGTGCACCTGGCTCAGGGGCTGCCTCCACTGTGTGGTGGTGAGATAATCCCGGGAGAGGTCACCAGTGGGCCCCATGAGTGGGAAGGCCCTATACAGCAGTCGTCTGGGTCTTTTTCTCTACCATAGAGCGTCACTATGGGGACTTCTGGTCCTCCCCCTCGTGGTCCCTAAAATGGCTGGAGGGCGCCTTAGCAGGGAAACTCTTGGCTGTTAATGCAATGGTCGCAGTTTGAGCCCGCCAGGGGCTGCAGGAGGAAACAATGGGGCAGGCTGGTTCTACTGGGGGAAAAGCCCTGTGGGGCAATTCTGCTACAGCCACCTGGCTGGGATTAGTCGGAATTGCCTTGATGTCAGTCACTGATTGAGAACTTAACCAATGACACTGTCTGACCTCACCGCACACGTAATGGAGAACTTTACTATGTGCCAATCACGTGTCCCATTGGATTGCTACAGCAATGCTGGGAGCAGCCCCCAAAGGCAGGCTTGGTGGAGAGGCTGGGGACTGGACACCAAGTCCCAGGGGAGCATATTCAAGTCTAGTCTGGACTAGTTGAATCCACTGTGAGGGCTTGGCTGGGTTCTCTCAAGAAGCCAAACCAGTAAAGTTTATCTCAGGTTCTCTCAAGAAGCCAAACCAGTAAAGTTTATCTCCACGTACCTGTATGGTGCAGTTTCACCTCAAGGGAAAGACCCGCCCGCACTGTTGGAGAGGCAGGCAAGTCCCAGAGGGAGCAGTGGGTCAGAGACTGGGCTGGAGGTTTCCGCTGACTCGCATAGCAGGGAGAGATGAGCCTGAGATTGGCAGGTCACGTGGCTGTAGAGCTGAATGAATCCCAAGTAGGCAGATAAGATGCTAGGCTGCTGATAGCTCTCTAAATTGACAAGGGGTATGGCAGGCTGCCGGCTCAAGCCCAAAGAACTGAAAGTCAGATGGTAAGCCAGATACTGAGCTCTAGACCGAGAGAGATGTCAGCAGGTTTGTCTAGCATTCACGCTCTGAAGGAAACCCCCTTTCCATTGATTGGTTGCCCCACGCAGTTCTCATGTATCATGATGTGATTACATTATATTAGATCTCATGTATATATGAGGAATGACCCAAATGCTGAGGCCTAAGGCCCAGTCAAGTTGACACACCACCTCAGAGACCACCGGGTGTATGTAAGATACCCAGGCATCACTACACAGTAATGTGTTAGTCTGGGTTGACTAAAGAAACAAATCTAGTGAGATTCATATATATAGGAAAGAACTTTATATCAAAGAACAATTGTACATTAAAAAAAACATCCCATCCCAGTCTAGATCAAGTCCATGTCTGATATTACCCCATATGTCGATGCTAGTCTATAAATTCCTCTTTAGACTCATACAGCCATGCTATGACACCAAATGCAAGAAAATCACAGACTAGTAGGTAGAGAGTCTTGTGGATCCAGTGGTGGTAGAAGCATCTCAGGGCTGGCGTGAGTCTCCACCGTGGCTCCTCCAGCTTCCTCCAGCTCCAGGACTCTGACTCTCTCAGCATGGCTCCATGTGGCTTGTCAGCAGAAATGTCTTGCAGAGAGTCAAGCAGAGAATGTGTGAGTCTGGCCTTCATTGAGCTATTAATCTCTTTGGCACCTGCTTATGAGGTCATCAAGCTGTGACCGGAGTGACAGCCTAGACTCCACCCCTTCACAAGTTGACAGGAGATTATGTAACTTCCACAAATAGTTAGAAATTTGGAAAGGGAGCTCAGTCTAGAGATGAAGCCACTGATCCAACAGAAGGCAGATCCAATAGAGAAACCGTAGCACACTCTGGATGAAGTAGACAGAAAATTGTGAGGTTCCTGGCAGTGGCCGAAACCCTGTCCAATGTTCAGGGAGCACCTGTCCCCTGCATCTGTGGGCCTTGCTCATAGGCATCACCCTCAGAACAGTTCTGCTTCAAGAGTTTCAGTGATGCTGGTCCAGGACTGTCCCTGGGCTGCTGGGTGAGAGATGGATGAGCAACAAAGAGATGTGCACGAGTCCAGTGACTAAGACTGACACACGTAACAGAGAACAGCCATGGAGTGCCGCTCTGTGTGCGAACGCCCTGGGCTGCCCTGTGGGTTCTGGTTCTGATTGGACGAGTGTGGTACTGTTGGCAAACAGCCCGTGTGGGCACCGTGGTGCTAAAGGAGTGTTCTTCCTCTATTCCCTGTGGATCAGCTCATTGGGGCGGTGGAGTGTGTGCGCCATGCCGGTGCAGTAGTCAAGAGAGTCGATAGTGTTGTTATGTTCCATCAAGTCAGCTCCAGCTCACGGGAACGCTTCCCCCAACAGAGCAACACGCTGCCCAGTGCTGCACTGTCCTCACCATGGCTGTTGCATTAGAGCCCATTGCTGTAGCCACCGTGTCCATCCATTGAGCCCCCTCTTGTTTGCTGTCCCTCCCTCCACTTTACCAAGCAGGATGTGGGATGCTCTTCTCCAGGGGCTTGTCTTTCCTTATCACGACGTGTCCAAAGTCCATGAGACCAAGTCTCACCATCCTGCCTTCCCGGGAACATTCTGGCTGCACGTCCTCCAAGACAGATCTATTCATTGTGTGTTCTTCTGGAAGTCCACGGTACATTCAATATTCTTTGCACCATCACTCAAATGCCTCGATTCTTCTTTGGTCTCTGAATTAGACTGACTTATCTAGGGAAACAAGATATACATAGGTGACACTCGTCTGTCTATAAGAAAGACCTTGATATCAGCAAATAATGCTGCATCAAGCACCCCGGCCTAGTCCAACAGAGGTCCATGTGCGAAATGCTAGTCAGAGCCCTCTTTAGACTCAGGTGCCTGGATAGCAATGACTCAGATGAGGCAATATGCACGGACACCACCAGTCAGTGGGTGCAGTCACCTGGATCCAAGAGGGGTGGGACCGTGGCAAGGCGATAACAGTTTATAAATTGACTCCCAGGATCAGCAGCCCACATGGGGCCCCTCAAAAGACAGACGGGGTCCCAGCAAGGATGCAGGCAAAGAGCCCTTAAGCAAAGGGAGGAAACGCTCCAGGATCTCTTATAAAAAGGTCACACACCCCAAGGTGGCCTCATCAAGCTGTGGCCTGATTGATGCACTGGACTCCGCCCCTATTCTTTCACACAGGTGCAAGTTAACATAAAGGGAACTGCTGCAGCAGCCCTTGTCCAATGTCCAACGTTCTCATGCATGGGAAATGATTAGAAGCGTCATGGCTTGGGTCAGTAGCACCTTCATCCTCAAAGTGGATGGCCACCTGCTTGGCCACACATGAAAGCGGTCTTGGGCAGCAGATTTACCCAATGCCGTGCACCATCTGATCTCTTGACGGCCGCTTCCATGAATATTGGTTGTGGATCCCAGCAAGACACAATCCTCGACAACTTCAATCCTGTCCACATTTCTCAAGAAAGGGAATTGATGGACCCAGTCAAGTCGCACGGTCTGGCAGACGGGCTAGAAGAAAAAGTCCTTGGGCACTGTGTTGAGAGTGCACAGGAGGCTCCAACAGGTTCAGTTGAGACCATCGTAGCTTAAACATTCACTGCAGGGCGGCACGAATCTTTCAGAGCTCCACCACGAGCCAAAAAGCCAGTGTTCCAGACCCGTCCAGATGCTCCTTACAAGACAGACCGAGGAATGTCTGCCGCTTCCAACAAGCCTCCACCTTGAAAGCCTGGGGGAGCCATTCTCCTCTGTACACATGGCTCCCCCACAAGTTGGGACTGACGTCGCTCCGAACTGAGTCACATGGGGAGCAGACTCAGGAAGTGGGGCCGGGCACCAAGGCTCGCGGAGACGTACAGAGTTTGCATGGCATATAGAGCACTTGAGCAACACTCTGTAGGACACAGGTGGAAGCATGAGTCTGAAGTTCAGCATGAGGGTGAAGATATAAGACGTGTTGGGGGGGACCAGCTCCTCCAGAAAATGACTGAAGTTGGGGAGGAAGACCAAACCCAATCCAAACTCAATTCCATCGAGGCAGTGCTAACTCATAGACTCCTCAGCCCCCCAGCGGGGGTTTCTGAGACTGTAGTTGTTTATGGGAATAGAGCGCTCAGCCTTTCTCCCACAGAGTTGCTGGTGGCTTCAAACCTCCCACCATGCAGCTCGCAGGCCACCAGGTAACCACGACGCCCCCAGGGCTCCTGCATGGAAAGAAGACACTTCTACTTTAAGAGAGAGTCGAATAATAGAAACTGGGCAAGATGAAGAAGAAGGAGCAGCCAGTCTCCAAGGAGGTGAACCCAGAGGGAGAAGGACAGAGGACTTCAGAGAAGAGCCCCAAGGATGGAAGGTTAGTGAACTCTAGGGATGAAAGATTAGTTGTCCATCTCTGTGTTGTGCTGGCCCTTTAAGGAACTGGGGGGCAGCCTGCCAATCCACATGTGCATAGCGCGGGTGCCCAGAGTGGATCATTAACATGGGACCAGGAAACCAAAAGTCAGAGCCAGCCAAGCTGGTGTCAGCTTTGGCGTGTGGCAATCTCATGTGTGAGAATAAAGGTGGGCTCTAAATGGTGTCTTTGGCTGTGACCTTGACAGAAGCAGATCACCAGGCTTTTCTCCCACACCACCACAAGATGGGCTCCGACGAGCTCATCCCATTGGCACCGTCTAGAGACGACTCCATCATCTGCGGTTGTGATTTCTCCTTATCTGGCGGCTGAACATTCCTTGGGGAGGGCTTAGGGTGAAGCAGGCTCCAGAGAGAATTGCCTGAAGGATCTGTCACCCATCCGTCTCCCCAGAGAGCTTAGGTGCTCTCCTCAGATTAAGGAAAGCTATCCCAATGAGATGTCTGCGTGGTGGTGTTTGGGCCTCTTTTACTCATTTGTTAACTTTCCTTCCCTTTGACTGGCTTGCATTTCCGCCTCGTGCCTTGAGTGGAACTGAGGCACCCAGGAGAAGCGCAGGCAAAGAGCCTCACACTCGGTGGAGTTGAGGGGCCCTGGATGGGATGAAGAGACACGATGGTTCCATCGATGGGCTCCCGTACGAGAACCATTGTAAGGCTGGTGCAGGATTAGGCAGTGTTGCTCTCTGTTACACGTAGGGGTCGCTGTGGGTCAGAACCAGCTCAAGGGCCTCCGTTGGCTCCTATTTCTCAGCTCTCCCATTCCAGGGTAGCTTGCACCATAAGACCAGTGGCCATCGAGTCCATTTCGCCTCTGGGCAACCCTGTAGAACCCAGTAGAATTTCTCCACAGGGTTGGCGGAGCCGTGTTGAGACGCTGTGTGAAGCAAAGCATCTCTCTCACTCAATGGCACCTACAGACAACATCAAGAAAGAGGCCCAGGTCTCTCCTCTTCGCAGTGAGGGGGATGCTGAGAAAGACATTGTGATAGGTGGGCTTATTGTGTCACCTGGCCAATAGGAGCATGTGGGATGAATCCGGTCGCAATCTGATTGAAGGGCAAGAGAAAAAAATGGCTCAGCAAGGCCCGCCCCTCACTCTCTTGCTCTCGGATCATCTGACCAGTGTGGGGCCTCTGCCCCGCCTTGTGAGCTGCATTACCTATGGGACAGGCAACAAGTGGATCCTGTAGCTTGATGTGGCCATCATGTGCTTATGTTCATTTCACGATTGAGATGTAGGAGTGAAGTCTAGTCTGTTCATCTGGAGATAGCCTACTGAGTAGCCAATGATGTCTCCGTGTGGGCATGGCTTTCTCCTGAGACTTCTGGGAAATCTCGCGATATTTCCCTCATAGAGATGAGAAGCCATCTCCCCAGTTGTTGGGAGTGAGTCTCAGAGACGATGAATTACGGACAAGACAAGATGGCAGCGTTCTAGGAGCTAAAGGAGCTGGAGGAAAAGCCACATGGTCTTACCCTGATGGAACCAGACCTCTGAAGCTGGTGAAGCCATGTGGAGACAGCAGCCAGTGCTAAGTTGCCTCTGCCACCACTGGATGCTGTTGATGGGCCCTGAGCCCTGGAAGCGAGGAGCCATGGAGACTGGCACACTTGAGCTTGAGGTTTCTTGCAGACCTGCTTCGCCACACCTCTGGTGTGAACATTGCTTGAGCTTGAGGATGGCAGATCCTGTTGTGCACTGAGTTGGATATCTGGGCCTGCTTTGCTAAGCAACTGAGCTGCTGACTGTAGGTGACCCTCCCTGCTGTTTGCTGCCTGTAGGTGGACTGCCTGCATTTCCCAAGGGAAGACTCAGCTGTCTGCTTCCTTGACCTTAGACCCGGAAACCCTTGTGAGTGAGTTGAAGGACTTCAGTCTATGAACTGTTCCAAGGACATGAGTTGAACTGAGCCCTCTGTACTGCTGTGTGGACTAATTAGCTGATCTAGCCCTTCATGCTGTATAAATCTATCCATAAGTGTCCTAGTTTTGTTTCTCTAGAGGGGCCTGCCTGACACAGGCACTAACCTCTGTGCCATTCATGTTCCACTTAGGAGGTAGCAGAGAGCAGGAAAGAAATGGCATCCCACCAGTAAGGACAATGCATCTCTGTGTGGAGCTGGTGGGAATGATCATGGCCTTGAAATTAGGACCCCTGGCTTCTAACATCTTCCACCTCCTGACTGGCTGATCTTGCACCTGCTCACGTCTCTGTGCTCTGATGACTTGTGCATAAAACAGCAAAGGCAATCCTACCATCTTGGAAGGGGGACAGCCAGAGTGCTTCTTGGAATGGATGACGGCAGAACTTCATCTCAGGTGCTTTGAACAAGGCATCAGGAGGGACCAGTCCCTGGAGAAGGACATCACGCCTGGTGAAGGAGAGGGGCAACGGACAAGAAGAAGGCCCCCAGCAAGATGGACGGACAACCAGGGCTGCAACCAGGGCTCGGATTGCAAGGCCAAGCAATGTTTCATTAGGAGTGGGACCAACTCTAGGGCACCAAACAGCATCCTTAATACCCGCCCCCCCCCCCCCAGAGGGCTGTCATGCAAGTGCAAAGGACGGGAGGCTCTCAATATAAACACATGTTGGTCACAATGGCGGGCAAGTCCCACACCCTCAGTGACCACAAGATCAACAGGTCAAAACTACCAGTCATTGTGAGGGATAATGAGGAGACTGCAGGTCTCCTAACACCCACCCCTCCCGAGGGCAGTTTCTGCTCCATCCCCGGAGTTCGAGGGCAGTGAGTCTGGTTTGTATTGCTAGGAGCCCTCGTTGAGTGAACAGTGAGCACGAGTTGAGTAAAAGGAGGACTTCTCAACTCTCCTTGAGGAAAGCTGGGACGCCTGATTCTGTGCATAGGCTCGCTATGAGTCAGAAGGCAGTGCGTCTGTGCTGCTGTTAAGGGTGTTTCTCTCTTTACTCATCTCTTTGGGTGTGTCACATTCATGTGTTTCTATTCATTTAACTCTCTCTCTCTCTCTCTCTCTCTCTCTCTCTCTCTCTCTCTCTCTCTCGACTTAACATTATGTCTCCGTCCATTTTTCACCCATCCTTGACTTACTATGCTTTTATTTTAAGTCATACATTCACTTAGGATCAAGGGGCCCAACTGGGGTGATGGTTAAATGCTAGGCCCCTAACTAAAAGATCGTTGGTTCAAATCTACCAGTCGATTCGAAGGAGTGGGCCTGTCAGTCTGCTCCCGTGAAGATGACAGCATGGGGGACCCTCGGAGACAGTATTTCTCTGTCGCGGGGGCTCTCCATGAGTCCATGGCACTCCCCAGCCCCCCGGGGATCATTTCACAATGAGGTCAGATGATTAAGGGGAACTTTACGCCAATTGATACCAGCGAAGGCTTTTCTCTTTGGGGCTCCTGTTTTAAGAAACATTTCAATGAGGGGAGAAAGGGGACTTGGATTCTCCAGTTCCCATCCCTGTACCTAGAAATGGGAGCGTCCTTGAAGACTGTTTCAGCTGGTATTGATTTGTTTCTTACAATCACCCTTGACGGGCCACGAGGACCAAGTCCTCAAATGCCTCTCAGTGGAAGTAACAGCTCCTGCTCCTCCAGTTAGCAGGAGGGGGCGGGGGCGCAGAGTATGGGGGTGGTCAGAGGCTGTGGGGTTGAATGTCAGCTCGGCCACTTCTCAGTGCCACGCCATTGGCAGTGTCCCTCCCTCTGCTCAGTAGGGGACAGTGCTGACCGCCTCGTGTGGCCCTGAGACGTAAAGGAGATGGCATTGGTGGGGACCAAAAGCATCGCAGAGCTCAGAGAACACGTGAGTGAGTGGGGCCTGCGTCCCGGGCAGTGGGTGGTCCTCCAGCCGGCAGGCAGAGGGAGCTGTGTGTGGAACATCGGACCCAACGATTCTGCTTCTTTTCTGTTTATCTGGGTAGGGGTGAGGTCTTGCTGCTGTCCAGACTGCTGTTCCCCAGGGTGGCTTTGCCCAGTCCTGCACCAGCATCATCGCTGTGGACCCAATGGACCCCGTGGCTGTGGCCCCTGTGGGTGTTGAATGCCTTCCAGTAAAGGGGGGGGGCACTCATCTCCCTGTGTTAGACAGTCTCTGCGGGGATCCGTGGGTTTTCATGGGCTACGTCTTGAAAGTAGAATACCAGGCCATTCTTCCTATGCACAGGCTGGAAACCCCACTGAAGCCGGTCCCCAGGGGTGACCCTACGAGCGTTGGAAAGACCAGTGGCATACCTTCTAGCATCCCAGTATGCCCTGACTGCTGAGTGTCAGAAGTCCCCTCAAAGGAGACTTGACTGTCTCTATCTTACAGACTTGGTGGTGGGAAAGACACATCCCTGTCCCTGAGGACTATTGAGTCAGAAGCCTAACAGAGAGTCTGAGTTCCTTTTGGAAAATATTCCAGATGCTTCTCTTTTGGTTTCAGAGTATCAGCCTGGCCTGTCAGGTCTTAGAGCAGGCACGGCAGACATCTCAGATTTTAGTCTCTGCTCTAGACAGAATAATCACCAAAAGCCAGGGAGAGAAGCAAGCCCGCTTTATCGCCTGGTCCAGAAGAACATCTCTGCTCTCGTCCCCCTTGTTGCTGCTGTTTGGGTCTGGCCGGGTGGTAAGTCACTGCCCAGGAAAAGCAGTTGGGGTTTGACTCGGGTTTTCTTTGGTTTTCATTGGAGGTTAGGGGAGTGGAGTGACTTACCCTGGGCTCTCTCGTCAATCACAAACAGCCACGTCCATCGCATTGAGTGCATCCTGACTCCTGGAGCACCAAGGGAGCTCTGGCCACCCGGGGGGTTGGAGTTGGACGGCGATCTGCCGGCTCCCTAGTTCAAGTCCACCAGTTCCGAGGGAGAAAGACCGGCCTTTCTACTCCCATAAAGAGCTGCAGACTCAAACTCACAGGGCAGTTCTCCCTTCCCCGGAGGGTCTCTCAGAGCCAGCCTCAGCGCCCTGGCAGCCAGTGAGAGGTCCTGCAGGACGGAGTAGAACTGACCGACAGGGTTTCCAAGGCAGCAGAGAGCCTCCTTTTCCCATCCGAAGAGCGGCTGGTGGGTTCGAACCATCGACAAACTGGCTGACAACAGAGCTCTTCAGGCCCTCTGCCCTACACCGGGCTCCCTGTTCATGTAAGAAGGAAAGCTGATGGGCATTTCTTTGAGGAAACACAAAGCAAACTCACTGTCATCTCGTGACCCTATGGGACAGGATGGGCCAGACCCTGTGGGTTTCTGAGGCTGTCAATCCTGTACGGGAGCAGGCAGCCCCATCTTTCTACCAAAGAATGGCTGGTGGGGGTGAATTGTTGATCTTCTGGGTAACAGCCCAACTCGTTAAGCCACTACGCCACCTAGACTCTCCCTTCAAGGAAACTAGACCCTGAACTCAGTGCCCTCAAGCTGACTCCAACTCACAGTCACCCTGTTGTTGTCATTATGCACCAACCAGTGTGTTCTAAACCATAACGACTGTTTGTACCACAAATGAAGCCTCCCCCCGCCCCACCCCGGTCAGTGCTGCACCTCCTCTCTAGGGCTCTCGTGTTTGAACCCCTGGTCAGAGCCATTGTGTCAAGCCGTCTCGCCGCGGAGCTGTGGTAGTCACTATCTGATGTCAATGTCAGGATTAGGAGTGCAGGGGTGGAGTCTAGCCTGTCATTCTGGAGAGAGCCAATGAGACCTCTGTGTGGGCCTGGCTTTCTCCTGAGAATTCTGGGAAATCCGGCCGTATTTCCCCCTCAGAGGTGAGAGACTTACAACTCCGTCCCTTGGAGATGCTCTGCTGACAAGACACAAGGCAGACTCCCTGTGAAACATCCAGAGGAGAAGCCACATGGGTTTACCCTGATGGAACCAGAGCTCTGAAGCTGGAAAAGCCACTGAGAGACTCCTGACAGTGCTGAGATGCTTGAGAAGCCACAGAGAGACCCCTGCCAGCGTGAGATGCTTCTGCCACCACTGGATACACAAGCCTCTGCACCCACTGCCCTGTGATCGTCCTGGTGTCACTGCATGTGCTTCATGAGTATGAAGAGGCCTTATGGATTGGTATCAGACATAGGGGCTAATATCAGACTTATGACCTTGAACTGGACTGGGCTGGGATGTTTTCTTGATGTACAGTTGCTCTTGCATATAAACTTTTCCCTTATATACATAGGTGTGCTTATGAGTTTGTTTCTCTGGTCTACCGGACTCACACAGGGCCTCCCTCATTTTTATAGACCCTCCGCTTTACCAAGCATGATGTCCTGCTCCAGGGACTGGTGTCTTCTGACATCATGTGTAAGGTGCACGAGACAATGTCTCACCGTGTTCGCTTCTAAAGAGCACTCTGGCAGTACTTTTCTTGGGATAGACTTGGTTGGTTCTTTTGGACCTCTATGGTACTTTCCATTCTTCTTCTTTGGCTCATGCTCAATAGAGTGTCCGACCTTCGCAGGCATAACTGCTCTGCAGGACTTATTCCTCAGCTGCCCACTCCACAAGGAACCACAGTTGAATGCCAGCCATTGGGGACCATTCCCACCACCCCAGAGCACCCTGAGAGATCAATGCAGAGGAAAGCCCAAAAGGGGGCCCCCAGGACCCTGGCACCCCTCCCAAGGGGCTGATTCGCTATCTGCTCGCTGGCCCACAGAGAGCTGCTCCAAGGAAGGAAGTGTCTGGGAGTTCAAAGAGTACTCGGAAGTGGCACGGGTGCCCCAGGCACCGCAGAGGGAGACGGCAGCCCGCAGCCGAAAGGCAAGTTCAGACATGTTTTCATGGCTGTCAACTTCTGTGCCTCCATCCTTCGCGCATAGAAATCTATTCCCTCCTGCCCCAGTGTGTGAAGCAAAGCTGTGTCCCAGTCTGAGGAGGGGATGGTCTGGATAAAAGACTGAGTCTTAATGGGGCCTGGAGTGCACCCCCTGGAGCTCAGCAACACCCAGACTGTCCCCAGAGTCTCTTCACCCGGCCACTGTGCCTCCTTCAAAGGGGGAGACTATAGAATATGGGCAGGTCCCCATTCCCAGATGGATGCCCAGTTCCATGAGCCCTGCCTCCACCGCACTCTAGGGGAACATTCCCTCCATTGGGGTTGGTAGCTGGGGCAGCCTAGGGATACAGGTCTCCTCTTCCCGACAGAACACACTGGTTCCATTTCCAGCCAAGGCACTGCATGCACAGACGCCAGTGGAGACTCCGTTAGGCCACCAGGATGTTGACGGACAGCGGCGGGGTATCCAGGCTAAATCAGGAAGGGAGAGCTGGTGATCTACTTCCGAAAAGGAACCCATGAAAAACCGGTGGACCCCAAAAGTCCTCATCCTGCTGCGCACGGGGCAGCCATGAGTTGAGAGTCCGCAGTGATGACCAGGCTGGGAGAAGCAACCTCTGCAGAAGGCCCCTTGGACACGACGACAGTGAGGCTCTCTCAGCAGAGGCCGGCCCCTGGACGAAGACTTACTTCATGCTTGGTAAAGTGCAAAAGGAGGGAAGCCCTCATGAGATGATGGACGCGGCGGCTGCTACCTGGGACTGCACCCAACTGATTGTGAGGGCAGCGGAGGACCAGTCTGCATTTCCTTCTGTTGTCCATCAAGCCCCCTGCGTGGGCGCAACTCCACCTGTAGATACGTGTTACTCGTGTCTTCATGCAAATCTTGACAAGACCTCTGCTGTCTTGACAACGTTCCACAGCTGGAGTCAAGCTGCCTGAAACAATCGACGAGGCAGCCAGGCCCACCAGGTTGGGCTCCAGTTCAGCTGAGCCCTTGGACAAGGGACAAGAACTTAAGTTCACGCTCTGCCCAGTGGGTGTCCGGTAAACGCTGCTCCTCGTGGGTAAGACCTGTGGGCTCAGGTCTGGTCACAAGTCACGCTGTGTCCAGTGACTCCCCTCTGACCACCGTCCTGGGATACGACTAGTCTTGTGAACTGAGTGCAGGGTCAAGTCGATGACGGCAGAGATAGTTGGGTTAAAATCTAATATCATTTGTGCTCGTTTTTATCATTTTAAAGCTGTTGTAGTTTGGTTTTGTTGTTGTTGTCTTTTTAAGTGAAGGGGAAACCCACGTGGGCTAAGCCTCTGGTGGTGCCCTTCTGACTACACACCAGGCATGGGAGTAGCCTGGCTCCCTGCAGAGTCGTCTTGGGACGGGGACTGCTGCAGGTGCAGTTAGGTCAACATTTAACACTTTGCCATTTAGCCTTTTATCGGTGGCTCCCTTTGGACCCACTTTCAATTTGTCCCATTTTTTAATATCCTCTGCTATCTTTCTGATGGAAAGTTGTCTCTGTTTTATTTGTTCTTGTTGTTGGTTTGTTGTTGTTTGAGGGGGAGGTGTCTTTCCTGTATATTTTTCTGGATAGGTAAATCTACAGAGACAGCCACTGGATTAATTGTTTCTTAATGGGGAGATGGCAGGGAGGTTGAGGAGAAATGGGGAGCCAATAACAATCAAAACAAGAGAGGAGAAACTTCTGATATTGACGAGGGCGATGGTCGTACAACTCTTCTTAATAGGACTGGACTTTTCTGAATGAGACCAAACTAATGGACTGTGCGATTTGTGAATTACATGCTAATAAAACCAGAGTTTGGGGTGTTTGGTCGGTCAGATGGTTTTTTATACCAGACTGTGACCCACATCAGGTTGCTGTGAGTCAGCATCCCCCCGATGGCAGTGACCTTGGGGGTTGGGTGACCCCCCAAGGCTTCCCTCGTCCTGGATCTTGCCTCTTTCTGGGGGCCTGTGAGCAAAGGCAGATGTACAGACCAAGCAGGCCGAGCATCCTATGGGGTCTGGGAGTCCAGCGAGGCACATCTGTCTGCAGTCACTGTGGTTGCTTACTGCCCTGGAGTCGGTCCAGTGCACAGAGAACAAGATGCGGCCAGTTCCATCCCTGCGGTCAGAGGTGGATCAGACCAGCGCAACCCAGAGGGTTTTCCTTGGCTGCTGGCCGCATGGAGGTAGCCAGGCTTTTATTCCTAGGCTGGCTTTACCCAGAAGCCCCTCTGAAAACAGTCCAGCTTCATCGCACCCACAAGCTTCCGAAGAGAGGAGTGGAGGCAGTGCACGACTGCGGCTGTGCATTGGTGGGGAAGGGAACCAGACAGAGTCTCCTGCAAGGGAAGGGGCCACCATGGAGCCACCAGTGCCCCCTGGATTGATATCCGACCCTTCAAACACTGCCGCTGCCCCAGTTCAGCCTGTCTTGGGGAGCCTGGCCTGAGCCGGGGCCCTCGTAGCTCTGCCATCCACCTGCAGTGCCTGCAGAAGCCTCTAATCCCGCGTCGTCAAGGCTTAAGCAGAGCAGCAATCACTCCCGGTTTGATGTCTGTGCCAACTGTTCTGCTGGCGTGGCATTTAGGCATGCACCGGTTCTCTAGCCTCTTCGAGGAGCCTGACACGACACAAGGGGAGGACCGTCATGTGGACAAAAACCATGAGGTGCTCACTCACCCGAGACGCAGCTTTCTAAACCCAGGGAGGATCTACTTTCCATCCGAGGGACCTGCGGAAGATCATGTTGGGAGCGCCCACTGAAGAGAGATGGGGTCAAGCAAGTCAAGCTCTCTGGAAACGACTGGGGTCCGGGTCCACTGGCCAGAGAAGACTGAGCACTGCAGACCCAAGCCCTATAGGCAAGATGTCAGCAGGGGAATCCGGATCAATGGGGTAAAGCCATCTCTCAGGGATCCTTCCTTTGTTCTTAGGCAGGTTGTGATGGTCCAAATCCATTCAGCCATAAGGACCCCGACCGAGGGGGTCTGGTTCCCCAAGGATGTTCTGATCACTGGCTGTAGGGCCCAATGATCTCTTGGTAGCAACGATTGACCTGAAGGGGGTCTTTCTGAATATATGTCAAGAGTGAGAACCCTCCATGCACACACAGCTCAAGACAGCCCAAGGTCTGTGCCAAATCAGGCAAAGGCCCATCTCCAGCAGGGGTTCAGGCTTGACGTGGGGTCCTGGTCACTAACCCACATGCCCTTCCATCCCATCAGAGTCTCAGGTGACATCAGTCACTCCAGGAACCAAAGTGCTATAAGCCCATGAATTTTTGTGTCCAGTAAAGGCAGCCTGCTTCCAAAAGACCTGGTCCCTGGAAAGTCCATGCTGACATCATGCTGAAGTGGGTGCTCACCCGGTGCACCATGAGCTGGAACAGACAGCACAAAAACAAATCACAAGAGGGTTTTTAACTGTCCTAATTAATAGCCATTATTTTACCCCTCTGGTTTCTAATGTCCCTTGAGATAGCTACACCCAAACTCAAGGATGAAATTCAAGATGAGAGGGCTTATTACGGAAGCCAACAAGTCCATACAGCCAGGGAGCGATGACCTGGGCAGTTGCTTAGCAGGACATGTTGCAAGGTTCCAGGGGGCAGACCACTCTGCTGGGAGCCTCACCTGCAAAGCCTTCAGCTCACGTCCTGTGGGTTGGCAAGGCCAGCTCCCTGAAGTAAGTGCCCAGAGGCATCCTAGATCAATAAGCCTCAGCCCCAAGGCACTCAGCTCCACCGTCCTGGGTCAGCAAGTCCAACTTCCCCATGAGGTGCCCACTGCAAAGGCCCCCTCTCCAAAAGCCAGCCCCCCACCTGCCCACACAAGCACTCAGAATAACTTGATCCGCGGGCTGGGAAGTCCATCTCTCTGCTCTGTGCTCTGGCTCTCAGTTCTGCAGCCGCTCCTCTGATGGGAAAGCTGTCTTCTGGATTCCAGAAGCTCAGCGTGCAGGGATCTTGGGTCCAGAGGGTACGCTCCACTCCTGGCTCTTGCTGGTAATTAGATCCTTCCTCCCACTTCTGCAAAGCCTCATTTTACGCACATCAGGACGACACTCCAGGGAATCCTGGTCCCAATTATTCACAGGCGAATCCTCTCAGTATCTTTCCCCCCACCCCCACCCCCTTACCCAAGCCATGCGGGGGCAGGCTGTTTGGTGGGAGTTTTGAGATTCGGGGGAGGAGAGTCGCATTAAATCACTCCCTGTCCCTGAAGGTCAGACAAGCCACAGGCAGCCCGTGGGATGGAAGGTTCGGCCTGACACAGACCTCTGCAGAGGAGGCTGTCACAAACAGATGGAGCTTTCTTAGAAGGATACAACCAGGAGGTCCCTGCGCAGGGAGGGCAGCAGGATATGCACTCACCTCCTCTGCACACGTCATCAGGAAAGACCATACTGGGAGAAGACCCTCCCTGTTGGCAGAGGAGAAGTGCAGTGCAGGACCCTCCGTGAGAAGAGTGAGGCGAATACCCCTCAGAGAAACCCCAGAGGTCCCTAAGACGGAAGCGGACCTGTCAGCACCTCAATACGTCTATAGGGAGTCACCACGCACCCCGTGCAGACTCTTCCACAATCCATCACGACAACATGCTATCTGCACAGACACCTAAGAGGGGGTTACCACCCCACCCCCGACCTCTCATGGAATTTTTTTCAAAGCTATGTGGGGTTTTTTTTGTTTGTTTGCTTTTACAAAACAACCTTATCAACTCCCAAGTGCTTTCCATTATACTTTGTACATCTGTGGACTCTGCAATTCCATCCTCGGAAACACCTTCCACCCCCATCTCTTTGGACGGCTGACAGCACCTCCCTCGTGTTTTGTTTCACCGCTTCTATGTCTTCAAATTGCTGTCCTTTCTGTCCCTCTGCATTTTCAGAGACAAAAGGAAGTCACACGGAGAGAGGTCAGGTGTGTGGGGCAAGAAAGGCATGCTGTTTTTGCCAAAAAAACTGGTGCATTGAGGCGGCTGCATGACCAGGTGCATTGTCATGTCATGATGCAAAACTAGTCCCCCCACCAGCTGCCACAAATCAGACTGTTTGGGTCACATGCTGTTATGCTATCTTTTCAGAGCCTCTAAATAGAAAGCTCAAAAACAATCTGACCCGGTCCAACTGTACTATTCCCCTCACATCAAAAAAACAAAGGAGCATCGTCTTGATTTTGTATTTGACTTGATGAGCTTTTTTTTTTTTGGGGGGGGGGGGCCAAGGTGACAATGGCGTTGTCTACTGGCTTGACTAATGTTTGCTTTCGGGATTGTAAGACCAGCACCATGTCTCATCACCAGTAATGACCTTGGGGAAAAGTCTGGGTTGCTTCAGAGCTGCTCTTTCAAAGCATGGCATGTTTCCACTCAAGGCTATGTTTCCTAGTCAGTCAGAACCCGAGGCACAAACTTCTCAGTGACCCTTCCCAATCCAAAATCTTTCATTAAAATTCACAGAACTGAGCTCCAGGAGAGTCAAAAAGCAATGTTCCATCAAGAAGGTGCCCAGCCCCGTCCAACTCAAGTCCACAGATCCAAGGGCAGCCGGGCCTCTTCACACCAGGTAGCTGCAGGCCAATGATGCCGACAGGGGAAGTGGGATGCAGGCCAGTGGGTTCAGAGTCACGTGGCTCTGGGGGTGGAAACATGGTGGGGCATCCACAGGCCACATCCCCAGAGAGACTTCGTCAGACTGAAACCTGATTGACAGGCTGGACTCCACCCCTACACTTGCAGGCAAATTCAAGTAGACATAAAATCACCCGGCCCCCACTCTGGACCTCTGCTCCTTTAAAGAACACTCTCCCTTCCATGACTCGTAGTATCCCTGTAGGGCAGTGTAGAACTGCTTCTTTGCATTTCCAAGGCTGTAAATCTTTACAAAGCTGATAGCCTCATTTGTCTCCCATGGGGTGGCTAGTGAGGTCGAACTGCTAACACTGTGGCTAGCAGTCCAACTTGTCATCCATTACGCCACCAGGGCAACTCTCTTCCTTGCCTTGGAAAGAATATCGCTGTCTTCAGTCGCACCTGTCTCTCTGTTTGAAGCATTGAGGTGGCTCACCTGAGAGCAGTAGGCACTGTGATGGTGGAGGCAGTGCCACTAATATTTCAAAAGCCAGCGGGCTCACTCATGGGGTCAGCAAAATATCCACACCTGGATGGAGTCGCCTGAGAGGCAATCTACTTTTGAAAATGAGCCAATCAAAAGGCTAACTCTAAAACCAGCACAGGAATTTTCCTTCGAAGTGAAGAGGGTGGAACTTCAGCTTGTTTGATTTGGAAATGTCATCAGTAAATGGATAGAAAAGGGCAGCGTGTTGAGCATCTTCGGCTGGATTCTCTCTAAAAGCAAAAGTGATGACGTTTGTTGTTTGTGACTGTGTCAGACAGGGTTCTCTGGAGAAACAAAACCACTGGTCATTCCCTTTATATATTTATAAAGATAGAAGGATTTCCAGCATAAGAAATAGTTAACTAATCTATAAAGCAGTACAAATAGCACAGTGCAACTCACTTGGATGAGACAGCTAGCTAGTACACCGGCAGTCAGGTGTACTGACTGCCCTCAGTAGTCAGCCCTCGAGCTGCCGAATAGTCCTCTGTAGAGCAATTCAGGCTATCGGGCCACAAGAAGCAAACAGCACAGCAGGTCACCAACAGTCAGCCCAATGACAGGGTCCAACAGTCCCTGGCTCAAGAGATGTATATTCCAGGAGCGTGGCGAAGCAGGGCTTGAAGGAACCTCAACTCACAGCAACACAGTCCACGGATTAGGTGTCCCCCGGGTAGTGTTGTTTGGAGATTGAGGCTCAGGACGAACAAGGCAGCTGGCTGGTCCGAAGATCCAAGAGCAAGAGGGCCAGGGCGGGGCTCGCCGAGCCATTTCTCTTTCCACCCTTCCATGAATCTCAGGTGCACTCACTGTCCATGTTGTCACAACACACACAACACACACAACACACCCACCCCTCTTCTTTGGCCCCGTTGGCACAAATCAAACATTTCCTCTCACAGTGACTCTACGAACAAGACAACAAACACTGATGGGTCCTGAACCATGCTCACACGTTTTCTTAGGTTCGGGTCCCTTGTTTCAGCCACAGTGTCAGTCCATCTCCTGGAGAGCCTCCCTCTTTTTCACTGCCTTCCATTTGACCCACCCTGATGTCCTCCAGAACTGGACTCTCCAGACAACATGTCCAAAGGACCTGAGATGAAACCTCACCATCCTCAGTCCTCAGAGCACTCCGCCCAGACTTTCTGAGAGAGATTACTTTGTTAGTTGCCCCATGGGGCTTTCAATCCTCTTCCCAAGCACCATCATTCAAACATCAAGTCTTCTTTGAGCCGCTTTATGCAACATCCAACGTTCACATCCTGGAGGTCATGGAGAATTCCCGGGCTTGAGTCAGGCGCCCCTCAGTCATCAAGGCAGCTTCCTTGCTTTGCGACACTTTCACGGGTTCTTGTGCAGCAGCTTTACCCAATGCAATGCATCCTTTACGCGCTTGACTGCTGCTTCCAACAGCATCGATTGGGATCCAAGTCAGATGAGATCATCGGCCACGTCCACCCGTTTTCCATATATCGTGATGTTACCTGTCAGTCCAGTCATGAGGAATCGGTGTTTCTTTACATTGATATAGAATACACCAGACAGAGACGTTTGACTCAAACACATCACAGAGTTGTGGAGGCAGGAAGGGCCCAAGTTTGTGTGAGATATCGGGCTGGGGACTTCTCCTGGCTCGTGTAGCTATAGAAAGGGGTGACCCCAAGAGGAGCAGGCCTGCTACAGAACCCAGGGAGTCCAACCTCAGGGGGTAAAATGACTGACGGCTCCCAGGCTCACCAGCCCACTGGCTCAAGTCCAAAGAACCAGAGGGCAGATGACAAGCCAGATACAGGGTCCAGACCAAACAAAGAGCAAGCAAGTTTGGTTAAAGTGTTTGTGTGTGTGTGTATGTGTGTATATATGTGTATATATATATACATATATATATATATATGATGTAGGTCACACTCTCCACAGAACCTCCCTTTCCATTGATCAGTTCCACATAGCAGATCTCATCAGGGAAGTGATAACATCATAGCAGATCTCATCAGAGAAGTGATAACATCGTACACTCTCCACAGAACCTCCCTTTCCATTGATCAGTTCCACATAGCAGATCTCATCAGGGAAGTGATAACATCATAGCAGATCTCATCAGAGAAGTGATGACATCATATTAGATCTCATCAGGGAAGTGATAACATCATATTAGATCTCATCAGAGAGTGATAACATCATATTAAAGCTCATCGTGGGGGGGGTGAGTACATCAAACCACTAGGCATCATGGCCCAGTCAAGTTGACACACAACCTAACCATCACAGTAAAGTAGAGAGTCAGTGAACACAAAGGAATGAACACAATGGCCTCCACACTGAACTGATACCAAGAACCATCCCTATGGCAGGGTGGGGCACTGTCTCATTCTGTTAGATACAAAGCCCTGTGAGCTGGAGGGAACTGGGGGCAGTTAACAATAACATCCTCATTGTATGCAAAAGAATCCAACCCAACCCCCAACATTTGCAGAATGCAAATTATGATGGTAGAACATGACAGCATGATGCTGAGGTGAGTTAAAGCTCTCGTTGAAAGAGACCTCGGAAAAACCCTGGAGCTCAGCTGTCCATCCAGCACTTTTCCAACTTCTGCATGGATACCTCCTTTAATGAGGAGTTCACTACCTCCAGGGAAACAAGTTCACGTTGAACATTCAGAATGTATTCCCACTAGGCTGCTCCTCAGGTGTTTCCAACTCAATTCACTCCAAAACCAACTTCAGGAAAGAGTTTCATAATTTTGTTTATTGTTCACTGGGAAGCTGGCCTTACCAGAAAAGAGACAGTGCCAACCAAGGTAGCCTTCCCCCGTCAATAATTAACCACAGCTGACATTTGTAGCATCTATGCACGGGTTTTCATTACAAAGCCCAGAGAAAAGGTCAGTAAAGAGTGTTTGCCAACCTCCTTGGAATTTTCCAAGATCCCCTGGCCAGGGTTGAATGATCTGTTTATGTTCTCAGACGAGAGCGCTTGTCTGAGTTCCCTGTGGAAAGGAGGAGGCCATCCGAATGGAGTGGAGGAAATGTGTGAAGGGGCATTGGCCAAGGGGTGGACCAGCCAACCACTTACTGTTGAGGCTGCAGTGCTTCCTGTTGACCGCACATGTGCCGGAGAAGCATTGTAGTCCATAGAGTTGTTTGCTGTGCGTTCGCAGAGTTGCTTGTTTATAATCTGATCAATGGTCCACCAGGAACTGAGGGGCTTAGAACACTGGGGGCTACTAGACACTTTGTTCTTACCCCTCACTTGATTCAGGTGAACTCTAAGACGCAGAGCAGGTGCAGGACCCGGCAGTGTTTCATCCCATCGTGCGTAAGGTTGCTATGGATTGGAACTACTTGTGGCGGTCATGTGCTTATGTTAACTTCACGATGGAGATGTGGGGGTGGAGTCTAGCCTGTTCATCTGGAGATAGCCATGGAGTAGCCAATGAGGCCTCCAGGTGGGCATGGCTTTTTCCTGAGACTTCTGGGAAATCTCGCAATATTTCCCTCATGGAGATGAGAAGCTGTCTCCCCAGTTGTTGGGAGTTAGTCTCAGAGACGATGATTTACGGACCAGCCAAGATGGCAGCATATGAGAAACTGAAGGAGCCGGAGGAGAAGCCACACGGCCTTGCCCTGATGGAACCAGATCGATGAAGCTGGTGAAGCCATGTGGAGTCCCCTGCCAGTTCTGAGTTGCTTCTACCACCACTGGATGCTGTTGATGGACCCTGAGCCCTGGAAGCGAGGAGCCATGGAGAGACCCCTACCAGCGCCGGGACTCTGCACCCACTGGCCTATGACTTCGTGAGTTGGAAGGAGACTTTATAGACTAGTATCAGGCATATGGGCTAATATAGGACTCATGACTTTGAACGGGACTGGGTTGGGATGCTTTCTCAGTGTTCCCTTCCTCTTGTATATAAACCGTACCCTTAATCCATAAGCGTGTCTATGAATTTGTTTCTTTAGTTTACCCAGAATAACACACTACTCAAAGGCATCTAGCAACAAGAGGAAACTCTGGTGGAAAGTCCAATAGACCACCTTCAGGAGGTCAAGGGTCATCACAAAATCCCAGTGGTTCCACATGTCTGTGCCCGCTTCTTGGGGGTGGAAAGAGAACCTTCCCATCTGCACAGACCCTGGTGGGCTTCCTTCAAGGAACCGTCCACCCCACAATGGGCTTTCGTGTCGCTGTTGGGCTCATTTGCATGTTCTTCTGGGTGCCCTTAGGTTGGGGGGTTTGTTTTTCTCCTTTCTTTGTTTTGTTTTGTACCGTGTTGTTATCAATCGAAAGATGGGCTGTGGATATTAATGGGTTGTGACTTTTTGGGGTCTTTTAAACTTAAAAAACCTTCTGTGTCGGGATTGGGTAAAGGTCTACAGAGAAGACTGGTTTTCCATTTTCCATCTATATTGACACCCATGTGCATCGCTGACATGGACAGCCTTCCTGATGATGGAACCACCCTCTTCCCAGTGCCTCCCTGTGCTTCCTGTGTCCACCCATCTGCTGTCCCAGTCCTGCCAGCTTTCCAAGCTTCATCTCTGGGCAACTGCCCTTCAGGTCTCAATTGACTGGTTGGTCTAAGAGCGTGCTCATCTGAATCTTGTTCCACAATCTTCTCCCACTCTCTTCAGGACCACCTATTTGTGGTCCCTGCTGAAGCAATTAACAGTGATTGCTAGGCACCATCTAGTTCTCCTTGTCACAGGTCAGAGACACTGGGGTTCTCTTTGGACTAATGATTGCCATGCATCTCCCTTTTCCTTCTCATTTTGCTCTGGATGGGAGAGGGAAATGGTTACACCTTAGAAGGCTGATCTCAAGATTCCAAGGCCCCTCTTGCTACTCATTAAAGAAGGTTGCACCACACTGTCTAGGTTAAGCCAATGGATGCCCCCTGAGGCTCTGTCCCTGAACCCTGGACTCAGGACTCATTCTCTCAAGGCATTCGGTGATGGTGTTCGGTGATGGCTTCCTGTGCTACAGACGTGTCTTTAGAACGTGGGGCTAATCCTAGCATGCATGTTGCACCATCTGCCAGGAAGCACAGCATGCCTTCCTGTACTCAGTTCAGCATGATGGAGAAAGCCACCATCACCTTTCCGGCTCGCCCCTTCACTAGCAAATTGCCTTTGGTGGCCAAAATGATGTCACTATCTGGTAGCCATCTTCAACCACAGGAGCACTGAGTTTGGTTTCAGAGAAACGCCACTTTTCATCATCCCACCCATGCCACATCTGTCACCTGTTCTGTTACAGTAGTGGCTTCTGAAGTTGATGGTCCTGTGTTGTTGTTAGAGTTCTTGTTGCTGTCAGCATT
>PVJH01032203.1:0-22939 GCA_004026705.1 Nesogale talazaci | reverse complement strand
CTCCCCCTCATTCTTACTGATTTAATCCTTGTTCTTTGATGTTTGATGTCTCCTCCCATCGACCCCCTGTGATCACACAGGTAGGTGAGCTTCTTCTATGTGGGCTTTGCTGTTTCTGTGCTGGATGGCCACTTGTTCACATTCTAGCCTTTAAGATCCCAGCTACTTTATCGTTTGGTGGCTGGGCTCAACTCTATCTGCCTCTGCACCCTTTTGTCCTCAGCGATCATGACAAGAGGGTGGGTACTTAATGTTATGTTTTTTGTTCTTTGATGCCTGATACCTGGTTCTTTCCACTCCTCGTGGTCGCACAAGCTGGTGTGCTTCTTCTATGGTAGGCCTTGTTGCACTGTTTCCTCATCCTCAGGCCTTTGAGGCCTCAGGCATTATGTCTTGATAGCCGGGTTCCATTAACTGATATGGACCATTTTACATTAATCAATCATATGGTCTACTGTGCTGAGAAGGACAAATTGAGGAGCAGTGTCATTCGTCATCAAAAAGGACATTTTGGCATCTATCTTGAAATACAACACTGACAGTGATAGGATAATATGCATATACTTATAATAAATATGTGTTAATACAACCCTTAGGCAAATGTGTGCACTGAGCACACATACAAAAGTTGAAGAAATTGAATAATTTTACCAACTTTTGCAGTCTTCACCTAACATCAACATTAGCAGCAAAGGGACAAGACTGGATTGTTTAGCTTCTACTTTACATTCATGGAAGACCTTAAGTTGAAATTTTGTTATATAATCCTAGATTAAGGTTGTCTACAACCTTGTGTGCTTTGTGTATGTATATTAAAATATTTAATGATAAAATATAGCATAAATTATATACCAAATTAACTGTCATCTAGTCAATTCTAAGATAGAGTATGCCTGCCCCCAAAGGTTTCGAAGACCATAAATCAGCAGGAGAGCAGAAAGCTTCATCTTTGTCCTGCAGAGATACTGATGGGTTTGAATGATTTGAACTTGTGTTTGGCAGCCCGATGCGTGACCCACTATGCCACCAGGCCTCCTCCTTCAGGTCCATGGAACTTTATAATAGAGTAAATAAACATGGCCAGAAGAGACCATTTCTTGACTAATGAGAGGCAAAGAAAATTTTAGGTAGGAAATGGCATCAGAAAATAGCTATTCAATGGTTGTAATGATGAATTAAATTTAAATCATTTTAATGAAAATATGTACCCCATTTAAAAATGCGTGTGTGGTTCTGTGGTGTGGTTCTCTAGTTGAAAGGGATACTCACTCCCATTGAGTCGATTCCGAAGCATAGCAACAAGCGGCGGGCAGAGGAGAGCTGCCCCGTGGGTTTCCGCGACCGAAACTCTTTGTAGGAGTAGAGAGCCTCTTCTTCTGCAGAGAATCTGGCAGTTTCGGCACGTTGATGTTGTGATTAGCAGCATAACATGTAACCTACTATGCCACTAGGGATATGTCTATAAAAAACACTAGAAAAATTCAGTTAGCTCAAGCTATCAGATAATGAAATAGGATAGTAACTACATTAGGGTTTATTTAAAAAAATTTTTTTTAGGCATCACTGCCCTCTGGTGGTGGGAGTAGGAGGCCCAGCCTTTGCTCCTCTGAGCTGGAATTGAACCTCCATCCCAGTGGGCTGCAGTCCCGCGCACAACCACTATGCCACCGGGGCTCAGCCCTACAGTAGGGTTTTCCTGAAGAGCAAAGGTGTATTTTTACTTTAAAAATTTAGAGTGGTGACTGACACAGCAATTGTTTAATAAAATTTGTTGCTGTCATTCACGTTTTCCTCATTTGAATATTCCTTTCATTTAAGAAACATTTGTTTGCGCTGTTATTTATAGAGAGGTATGTCTGGGAGCAGTCAAATGCTGGGAGAAGATAGTAAAATTCAACTTCTGGACTTTAGAATTGGTGTCTTTTGTATATGTGATAAATAGACTTAAATGGAAGTTAGCGCCCCAGACTTTGCTGAGCAATTCTGCATTTTTAGTGCTGTTAAAGATGCACAAGCGTTCTGCTTTAATGGGCAATCTCTAACATCTGTACAAGGAGACACGCATACCAAGGAGTTTCTGGTGAGGTCGAACTACTGACCTTGCCTATAATTGTTACACATCAAAGCTACCCGAAGTTCATGCACAAGAATGGTTAAATATATTGTAGCAAATTTACACTTGGAAATAAAACCCCACGATGGAAAAAAATGAAATAGAGGTATAGGAGCATAAGTCTGAGAATAGCACTGAGAAAACTAAAGCAAATTGCAGAATGAGAAGTATGGTATGACGAGCATTTATATGATGCTTGAAAACATTCCACTCCCACATATATGGGTATGTATGTGGTAATGATATAAAACATGTATGAGGATGAGAGACCCTAAGTTCAGAAGAGATGAAGACTAGGATCCCAGAAGCTTTTGCAGGAAACTCTGTTCTGCTTGTAATGTCTTATGTTAAAAGTAAATAAATGAATAAGGCAAAATGTTAAGATTGTACAAAGTTAGAGGCAGGTACAGCTCTTTGGTATTCTGATGTTTGAAATATTTTACGTGTGCACAAAGTGCAAGGCGATTTTGCAAAAGCAGCGAGAAAGGAAATAAAGAACATGGCTTTTGCAGTCAGCCGTGGGTTTGCAGTCTCTGTTTCTTATTGACTCTGCGACCTTGGACAAGTGTGTTAACTCATCTATAAATGGGGATGATACTATCTCCATCTCAGTTTGGTTGGGAGGAATAAATAACATGCCAAACATGCCTTTTACTGTGCTTGGGATATTGAAATGCCAAGCACTGGGAATAAAACATGAGCAAAACCAGACACACAGCCTTTGCTTTTCCAGAACTTTAGAGTCTAGTGGGGGAGACAGTTGAGCAGCTAATTACAAATGCTGTCATGAAGGAAAAGTGCAAAGCTTTATGAGGCCCTCGAGTAGGGGTGTTTGACCTGACTGGGAGGGTCACGAAAGGCTTCAATGAGAAATGACCTGGAGCTGCCTTTAAAAGAAAAGAGCAGGACCTCAGTGAAGAAGGGTGCATATAGGTCAAGGGAACAGCCATGGAATGTGGGGGAAAGGGCACAGCATCAGAAGGAGCTGTGGGGCAGAGGGGTGGTGCAGGATAGGCTGGAGAAGTGCGACCAGCCCCCGCAGCGCTGTGTAGGCTAGGTTAGCAGTTGGGAGCCCCTGACTGGTAAGGAAGCTACTTCCAGTTGCTCGTGAGTAGATTCCTGCTCATGGTAGCCCCTTAGCAATGAGAATAGAACTTTAGAGTTTTCAATGGCTGATCTTCAGAAGTAAGTCGTTCTGTAGACTTTTCTTCCAGAGTACCTCTGAGAGAACACTAGCATGAATCATTTGCACCACCAAAGACACAAGCTAGATAGAGTCTCTTAAAATCAAGGTGGACAGAAGAATGCTTGCAATGAAAGGACTTAAAAGAATATGGCTTTGTGATAAATCCCTGAAAATAATATACTAAACTTCCCTAAAGCAATCAGAGCTAGTGTTGGTGACTTTGATAAAAGAAGCCAAAAGTGAAGAAGTAGAGACCGAGTGGGAGCTGTGACCATTTGTTCACCAGTGCATAAATTGGTGTAACTTCTATGCCTCTAAAAGCTGTTGTTTACCCTGTGAATCTTTGTGCTGTCATCTCCTCAACTTAATACTCATCTTTTACAAATACGATAGGATCATGTTATAATTCAGACTTCTCCTACAAATTAAAGCCTAAAATACATAGGAAAACCAGTCACGAGAAATTTAAGTTTTCTATCCTAAACATTTTTGAAATATTTGATAATCACACTTACTACAGTGACCCAGGATATTTTTCACCTTCTCCTTCGAGTTACAGCTCCCACCAGGTCTCTGCTTCTTCGCTTTTTTTCCCTACTTCTTTTCTTTTTTCTGGAAACTAGCAAATGGAAACAAATCAGCTAAAAATAGAGAAGTAAAAAGACTAACCCTTATACGAAGGGGCTTTAAAAATTATGGGAAAATGGAACTGAAAGAGAATGTATTTTTTCCACCAATTTTTGAAGTGCATACATACACACACATACATATGTATACATGCTTAAGTTATAGCTATATATAGAAGGTAATATATACATTGGTGTGAACACTTCAGACAATACAGAAATATGTAACTACAATAAGAACCATTTAAGTTTATATGCACTGTATTATCAGAATTGACCGAATGGCCACAGAATTGATTTGGGGCTTTATATAATCATATTAGATGATGTTTTCATCGAGGTTTTATTTGTTTTGACTGTCAGCGCCGTCCATGTTATTTTATTTTACTTTTTGGCATTTTATTGTGATTTGGGTAAAAGTCTACAGACTAAATTAGTTTTCCTACAACAACTCATACTCATTTTGATTCATGACATTGCTTGCAATGCCTACAATGTAGCAGCACTCTTCCTGTGTCTTCCCTGTACTTATTATTTCTCTTCGTCCCCTTCTGCTTTGTGAGCTTTATCCTTGGACTGATACTGTCAGTTCTTCTCAGGAGTGCTTACCTCCCCGAGCTATTAGTAACTGCATGTGCTGACTGAGCGTTCGGTCATGTGAGTGAGCTCAGTCCCAGGCGGGAAGAGGATCTCAGGGTTCCACAAGTCCCTATATGACTGGTAAGCCTGGCCTTTTCTATTATTTTGAATTTTGTTCCACATTTTCCTCAGAGTCTACGCAGGACCTCCTAATATAATTCCTTTCAGAGTAGTTAGTAACAGTATCCAAACACTATCTGGTTCTTCTGGTCTCAGGCTGTGTAAGTTGAGGTTCACATCATCCACTAATCCTTTAGATCATTTGTTTCCATGCTTCTTTGATTTTCTTTGCTCCACATGGGGAGCCAGCAGTAGTTGCGCTTAGGTAGCTGCTCACAAGCTTTTAAGACTCCACTCACGACTCATCAAAGTAGGTGCTAAAATGTTGTGGGCTGTATGATGCCAGTTAGAGCAGTGTCTCCCAACTCTAAGGTACTAAGCTCCCAGGCTCAGGGACTTACCTACTCAGTGAGTTTGGTTATATTTATTATTTTTATAACTATATTTCCTGTGTGCTCTACTTTAAGAAGGGGCTTCCAAATATTTATGGAAAATCCCATTATCTTGTAATTCCATTTTTTAGATGCAATTTTTGTTGCTTTGTAGTCATGGATTTATTTACAACACACACATATATCCAAATTTACCTTATACAAATCTGCTTATATTTATGGATGTAGATCCATTCACCTTCCCATATGCATTCATCGTACACATCTGTTTGTGTCCACTTGATAATTACTGTTACTGAAGGATTGCACATGTGATGATAGCATCAGCCATTGTTACCTTGACACTCATGTTTTAATATCTTCTTTGCCTTGACCATTATACACCAACTTCTTCCTTACTGTATACTGCCTTATCTTTCACCTAAGTTAATATATATTCACCTTCTACTTAGTGATTTACTCACTCTTGCTTCCCCTTCTACCACTGATAGCTTTCAAAGAATATATATATATATATTTTTAATTTTAGGCATCACTGACCTGGTGGTGGGAGTAGGAGGCCCAGCATTTGCTCCTGTGAGTGGGAAATGAACCTCCATCCCAGTGGGCCGCAGTCCCGCGCACAACCACTACGCCACCGGGGCTCAGCCCTCAAAGAATATTTTTATGTGTAAGGCTTTTCTTGTTTCATTTGTTTTACTACAGTATATGCAATATTGGACAAGAGAATAATCTTGAAAATTTAGAGAAAGCAGCACATTAACAACAACAAAAACCAGATAATCTAATTTTAAAATGGCCTGAGAACATGAGCCGACACTTGGAAATTTTACATTATCTTTGAATTCCATCTCTCCACCAATTTAAAAAAATGTTTTTTTCCTCCACCAACTTTTTGAAGCCCCCTCATACACTTGTCTTAAAAGTAGCTTTCAGGGGGATCTGCAGAGCCAATAAAATGAAAGGTAGAGAGGTCAACTCAGAAAGTTATGGAGATTGAGTTTAAATTGAATCTAAAGGAGGAATCTTGATAAACAAAGGGAAAAAGATTATCATGGGACTTATTAGGAAGAAGTATTAAACTTCTTGGTGAAAAACTGGCCAGAAAAATTGTTTAAAAATTATTTTCTTGGGACTGAGCCCTGGTAGCGTAAGTGGTTGAGTGCGGAACTGCAGCCCGCGGGCTTGGGGGTTCAAATCCAGCTGCGGCTCTCGGGAGCATCACTGGGTAGCTCCCATGACCACCAGAGGGCAGTGATTCCCTCCCCCAAAAAGAATTATTGTCTTTCAAAAGAATGCATTCTTCAAGGATAGCAAAGGCTGTCCTAAGGACTTCATTGAGAATTTCCTTGGGAAACTTAATCCTTTCTAACCTACAGCCCTGATCTTCCCACTTCAGACTTCTTTTTGTTTCCCAAACTCTCGAACATTGAAAGGAATATGCGGGCTGAGCCCCGGTGGCGTAGTGGTTGTGCGCGGGACCGCAGCCCACTGGGGTGGAGGTTCAATTCCAGCAGTGGGGCTGGGCCTCCTACTCCCACCACCGGAGAGCTGTGATGCCCCCCCCCCCAAAAAAAAATAAATAAAAGGAATATGCTTTTAGTGCCTCAAGTGCTCAAAAAAATGCCATTTTGATGTGGGGGAACTGAAAGAACTCAGTGTTGTTTGAGGAAGGGTCAGAGAGACAGGAAGCAACGTGTTCACAAGTGTAAGGACCTAGATCAGGACGTGCCAGGAAACAATCGCTTTGTGGTTTGATATTTTTGTTCAGCAAGGGTTTCTGATTTTTCAGCACTTCTTTTAGAGGTACCCTAAAATGCCTTGTAGTGAGATTGCTGGATCATAAGATATTGCTACTCAATTTTGATGAAGTACCCCACTTTTTCACAGTGTCTGCTCTGTTTTATAGTTCCAAGCAGTGTGTGAAGATCCCAGTCTCTCCATAGCCTCACCAGCCTTTCTTTTGTATGAACTTCGCTCTTCATGCTGGAGTGTGATGTGTCCCTGTATATCTCAAATGGCTAATAGTTATGAGCACATATTTAAAAAAAATCATTTTATTGGCGGCTCGTACAGCTTTTATCACAATCCATACATGCTTTCAATGTGTCAAGCACGTTTGTACACTTGCTGCCATCATCATTTTAAAAAACATTTTCTTTCTGCTTGAGCCCTTGATATCAGCTCCCCCTTCCCCACCCTCCATCCTTCAAGAACCCTTGATAATTTGTAAATTATTATTATTTTTTCATGTTTTACACCAGTGGTACTCAACCTTCCTAATGCCATGACCTTTTAATACAGTTCCTCATGTTGTGGTGCCCCCTAAACATAAAATTACTTTCGTTGCTACTTCATAACTCTAATTTTACTACTGTTATGAATCGGGCAGTCATTATGAAAGACTATTCTACTACCAAAAGGGTTACGACCTACAGGTTGAGAACCGATGTTTTACACTGACTGGTGGTTCCCTTCATCCACTTTTCTGTTGTCTATCCCCCAGGGAGGGCTTCTATGTAGATCCTTGTGAGGGGTTCCCCCTTTCTCCCACACCACCCTCCTTACCTCCTGGTACCACTACTCTCATTATTGATCCACCTAAGGGGTTTATCTGTCCTGAATTCCTTGAGTTGTACCAGTGTACATTATCTGGTCTAGCTAGATTTGTAAGGTAGAATTGGGGTCATGATAGTGGGGAGGAGGGGAGAAAGCAGTAAAGAACTAGACGAAAGTTGTATGTTTCATTGGTGCTATACTGCACCCCCAAAGGCCCGCCTGTTCCTTGTGAACCTTCTGTAAGGGGATGTGTCTCATACTCTTATATGAGTCATCTGGCTGTGTCTTGATTAACAGTTTTGACTCCACCCCTAGTTAGTAGTATCTAGTTGACAAATTACCTAACTACCACAATAACCTTGAGTATAACTCACCTGTATTTCAAGAACTTCTCAGGAACAAATTTGACCTATTGAACAATAATAAATGAAGATCTTTTGAATTCTGGGAGAACATTATTTATGAAGAAAGCAAAAAGATACGAAAGAAAGATCAAAGTGGATGCCAGAAGATACTTTGAAACTTGCTCTTAATCATGGGATATCTAAGGTAAATGGAAGAAGTAATGAAATCAAAGAGCTAAACAGAAAATCTCAAAGGGCAACTGGAGAAGGCAAAGTCAAATATTGTAATGAAATGTGAAAAGCCCTGGTGTTAAAATACCAAAAGGGAAAAAATATGCTCAAATTGATCTTAAACTGAAGAATCTCAAGAAAAAAAAACACGTTTTGTGTTATAGCATTGAAATAGTCCATGGGGTAAGTAGTGGACAATGCAGGAAGCATCAAAAGAAGGTAGAAGCACTCTATGGAATCATGACATGAGAAAGAACTAGTCAACATTCTGTCATTTCAGGAGGTAGCATATGAGCAAGAGCCAGTGGTAATGAAGGAAGAAGTTCAAGCTGCATTGAAAGCACAAGTCAAAAACAAGGGTAAAGGAATTGATGGAATACCGGTTTAAAAGGTTTCAAAAAGCTGATGAAGCCCCGGAAGAATTTATTCATCTATGCCAGGAAATTTGGAAGACACATACTTGGCCAACTGACTGGAAGAAATCATATCTGTACTCACCCGAAAGAAAGGTGACCCAACAGAATGCTCATATTATAGAACATTTCTTCCAACAATAGTACATTGACAAGGAGATGTCAGAGGTTTAGGCTAGGTACAGATAAAGAGTTGGAACAAGAAATTTGATTATTGATGTCAGATGCATCTTGACTCAAAGCAGGAAATACCAGAAAGATGCTTACTTGTGCTTTATTGACTGTGCCAAGACATTCAGCTTTGCAGATTTTAACAAATTATGTGTATCCTGAAAAGAATGAGAATTCCAAATCTTTTCATTGTGCTCATGTGGAATCTGTACATGGATCAGGAGGCAATCGTGTGACCAGAACAAGGGAACAGTGCATGATTTAAAATCAGGAAAGGTGTCCATCAGGATTGTATCCTCTTACCATACTTAGTCAATCTGTATATTGAGTAAATCATCAAGAAGATGGATTAAATGAAGAAGAACGTGGCATTAGGATTGGAGGAAGGCTTATTAACATTCTGTCACCACAGTTGACACAGCCTTACTAGCTGAAAGTGAGAAGGACTTAAAGCACTTGCTATTGAAGACCAAGGACTGCAGCCATTAGTATGGATTACAACTCACTACGAAGAGAATCAACATCCTCCCAACTGGACCGGTAGGTAGCATCACGATAAACAAAGAAAAGACTGAAGTTTTCAAGGATTCATGTTGCTTGATCCATTGTATATGCTCATGGAAACAGTTGTCAAGAGATCAAAGAATGCATTGTATTAGGTAAATCTATTGCGCAAGACCTCTCAAGTATTTTTTTGGGGGAGCATCACTGCCCTCTGGTGGCGGGAGTAAGAGGCCCAGCCTTTGATCCTGTGGAGCCGCTTCTGGAATTGAACCTCCATCCCAGTGGGCCGCAGTCCTGCGCGCAACCACTACTCCATCAGGGCTCAGCTCCTCTCAAGTATTTTAAAGCAAGAATGTTCCAGCAAGAATATTACTTTGAAAACCTGCCCTAAGCCATGGTATTTCAGACACCTTTGAAAATCGGACATTGAATAAGAAAAAGAATAAGAAGGATCGATATATTTGAATTATAGTAGTAGTAAAGAATACTGAAATTACTATGAACTGCCAAGAGAACAAATCTGTATAGAGAGAATGCTCCTTGGAAGCAAAGATGGTGACACTTAGTCAACTCAAATATTTCGGTCTCGTTGTCAGGAGAGGTAACAGCTGGAGGACAACCTGCTGGGTAAAGTACAGGTGCAGCAAGAACCAGGATGGCCCTCAACAAAATATATTAACACTGTGGCTGCCACCAGGGCCTCAAATATAACACAGTTTTGAGGAGGACACAGTGTTTTCTTCATATGTGCAGACAGTTGCTATGGGTTAGCAACTATTCAGTGGCACCTGGCAACCAGAACACCATATATAAGCTCGAACTTCAGAGCAATGCTTTTTGGCTTACCCTTATATACCAAGGTAAATGAAGCCTTTACACAAGTACATGTACGCAAATAAATGATGGAAACAATCTTAAGTGCTCATAAATGGATGAGTAGACAAACTATCATATATTCAAACAACAGAATAATATGTAGCGTTAAAGAATAATGAATATGTGAAACACTTCATACCAGAAATGGATCTAGAGGACACTGAGTAATCACAAAAAAAGATAAAACATTTTAATGACTGTTTAGAATTCTGTTCTGTGAGTGAACGCTTAAAATTAAGTTTCTCCCTGCTGACAAATAGTTGTTTCTATTTTCTAGTTCCTTTTCCCCTCTCATTCTTTGTCTTCATTCGCTTTTACTCTGGACATAGAATACCTAACAAGTATCATCATGCATGATTTTTTTGGAGATTGAAATCAAAATCAATAACAGACGCCTATGACAGTTTATGGATATTTTTATAGGTGTAATTAAGAAATATATTAGTTGTCTATAGAAAATTTGTGTTGTTTTGTATTCTCTCCAACAGGCATACCAGTACACATTTCCTTAAACCTTTCCCAAGATGAAGTGTCAGTAAACTTAAATTGTGTAGTAAAAACAGCATCTCAACTTACAGCAACAATAAAAGTAGCATCTCAGTGTTTTGATTTCAGTGTGATTTGGATATGAATAAATTTATGTATACAAAAATTGATTACATGACGCTCTATATTTATGTACTTAAAATGCAAACTGTTCACATCATTGGGTGCTTTCACAGATTTAATGTTTCATAAAAAAACATAAGTGCAAGGGCTGAGCCTCAGTGTCATAAGAGGTTGAGTGAGGGACTGTGGTCCATGGACTTGACGGTTCAAATCCAGTGGTGGCTCTCAGTAGCGGCACTGGGTGGCGCCCACGACCTCAAGAGGCAGTGATGCCCCAAAACAAAAATAAAAAACAAAACAAAAAAACATAAGTGCAGTGCTTTTTTCTAAATTGTCTTTTTAAATCAAAGCTTCTGCTGTTCTTTACAGTTCTTTAACGTTTTAAGGCTGATTCTGCAACTTACTTTATCATATAATAGTAATAGCAATAATAATATTTTCTGGAAAGTGAAGGTGTTCTCTTTAGTATTTATAGCATTATAATTGTATACACAAGGAGGTTAAGTTTAAATATTTGCTTTGGGTAGTGTAAATAAAGACAGCACCTTTAATTCACCTCAGTTTCTCCACTCTCTCTGTCTTTTGAGTAGTTGAAGAGGCTTCCCTATAGATTAGGTGCCCTCAAAGTTTTACTTTATACTGACACTGGCACTCTTAACAAAGGACTTTTGAAGGATTTCTTAGTTTTTTCAGTAGTTCTTGTTACTTTTTTTTCACAAAGTTATTTAATATCTTAAGTGACAATCCATTCTCTGGCAATAAGGCACCTGGCATTGTTGTTTCAGTCCAAAGTGAAATATTTGCACATTTCCATTTCCTTTGCCATTTAAAATATGTTGAGGTCTTAGAATCCAAATGGTTATTTAGCACTGGTACTCACTGTTAAATTGAGTTTAGCACTGGCTGTTAAATAAATAAGGAGAAAAATATTTTTTAAGAATGTGAAGGGATGTCTGAGCCCCGGTGGCGTAGTGGTTGTGCGCGGGACTGCGGCCCACTGGGACGGAGGTTCAATTCCAGCAGTGGGGCTGGGCCTCCTACTCCCACCACCGGAGAGCAGTGATGCCAAAAAAAAAAAAGAGTGTCAAGGGATAGCTAGTCAAGTTGCAGTAAAGCACCAATGGCACATACAACTTTCCTCTACTTCTTTAATGCTTCTCCCCTTCCCCCACTATCATGATCCCAATTCTATTTTACAAATCCAGCTAGACCAGAGAATGTACACTGGTACAGGTAAGAGCTAGAAACACGGGGAATCCAGGACACATAAGCCCCTCAGGACCAATCATAAGAATAGTGATACCAGGAGGATAAGGGGAAGATGGGAGATAAAGGAGGAACCGATCACAGTGATCTGCATATACCCCCTCTCCCCCGGGCTGAACAAAAGAAAAGTGAATGAAAGGAGATATCAGACAGTCTAAGATGAAAAAAAAAATTATAAATTATAAATGATTTGTGAGGGAAGTTGGCGGGGGGGGGGGAGGGAGAAAATGAGAAGCCTGATACCAAAGTCTCAAGTAGAAAGCAAATGCTTTGAAAATGATGATGGCAAAAAAAAAAATGGTGATGGCAACAAATGTGCATGACATAACAGGTGGATGTATGGATTGTAATAAGTGATGAGCCCCCAGTAAAATGAGAGAATGTGAGGAGAACTGTGGTCGGGAAGGAGGTCGTAATGATAAATATATGTTTGTTTTTCAGTAATCCCATGACTAGACTGGTAAGGAAATTTAGACATAACTTTATATTGACATTCCATGTATTTGATGAAACCATAAGACATAACCATATCTTAAAGTGTTTTCATTCTTTATGTATCTCTGCAGAGAATCAAATATATTTTCATATTAGAATATGAAGAAATAAGACATAAGACAAGATTTATAAGCAAGAATAAAGCCAAAAATTTAATAGATAAAGACAATTTATGAAAGAGAATAAACATCCTATTCTCAATGTTACTGAGTTGATTCTGACTTATACCGACCCTGTAAGACAGAGGAGCAATTACATCAGAGGGTTTCCATGACAGTAAGCTATAGAAGCCGACTGCTGCATCTTTCTCCTATGGAGTGGCTGCTGGGTTTGAACTGCTGACCTTTTGTTTAGCAGACAAGCACTTTAACCATTGTCCCTCTAAGGCTTCCTACAAAGTATAGCAGTGAAAGAAATGCAAATGTAGCATAAGATACTGACCATTCATGAGTATGTTTTCAAGCTTGAACTTTGCTAACCTGTCACAAGTTAGTGTGTGTTTGCACTTACATTTGTTTAGGGAGGCTGTGAGCTGGAGAGCAATGTAGGGCCTTATAGGAAGTAGGTGCGTAGAATAATTTTGGCTTGAACTAGCCAGTCAGCAAAGTTTAACATTCCATGTTGTTGAACATTTGTTGAAATAAACATTTGTGTATTGTGTGTGAAGCATAGACTGGCATATTACTCAAGAATGTAAATGCAATTATATATATATATAATTATATATATCAAGGCAAGAAAATAATATCCTGCCCTTGTTGTTGGTAAGAGTTAATCAAGTTAGGTTCCAACACAAAGGGGCCTAGTTAAAACGGAACAAAATACTTGTTAGTCCTGCGTTCTCCTGTCATCTGTTCCTGTGTTAGGAATCTTAAGAAAATAATGGTAACTGTAGGGGAGGAAAAGGGAGGGGAAGTAATGCAAAGGTCTTATTAAGATGCCTTAATTTTTTTACAGTGACTAATATCAGAAGCATTCTGGATGGCTTATCATGAAGGAGTGTTTGACAGAATTATGAGGTATCCATGTTGTTGGACTCTGAGGGATTTAGAAGAACCTTGTCACTGTGGCGAAAAACAGAGACCACATTGACTTGAAAAATTCTGTTTACTTCTGAAGGCACTTACAGAAGAAAACAACTGGGTTTCTCCCTCCAAAATGCCTAAGAACCCAGTGAAAAATCAAGCGTTACATTATCTTTTTTTTTTTTTGGCATCACTGCCTTCTGGTGGTGGGAGTAGGAGGCCCAGCCTTTTCATAATATTAAATAGAAATAGTAGGAGCTGGAATTGAACCTCCATCCCAGTGGGCTGCAGTCCCGTGCACAACCACTACGCCACCAGGACTTAGCCCACATATCTTAAAATATGTAATAGAAGCAGGTTTTCACAATGATTACAGGAAGTGACTAGCACGTTTTTGCAGTGCCCAAGGATATCATTGCTACTCTAAGAAGACAGGTTTTGCAGTGATCATTAGGAAATTATCTATACCTACATTTTCTCCAGAGGCTTTTAGACCACCATTGCCTAAAGCTCCTGTGCTCATTTATTTAAATTAGGGCGATGCTTTTGTGCTTGCAGTGCCAGACTAATACCCCTGAGACAACTCAAATGGATATTTATTTTACTGGTTTCCTTCCTGAGTCACAACATCCCTACTGATTAGGCTTCACAGGAATTAATATTTTAAGGGAGGAGGCTGCTACACTTGGATCTTTTTTAAACAAATTAAATATTAAATTATGCTATATTGCTAGTATTTTGATAGCACATTTACTTTTTCACTGTCATCCATATAGTATAGGAGTTGGATTCTAACTGCAGTGTCAACAGTTTGAAACCACCATGGGAGAAAGACGAAGCTTTCTGTAAAGAGTTACAGTCTTTACAGATGACTTTACCCACAGTGGCAGTTGTACTGTTTTATAGGGTCCGTATGAATCAGAATCAACTTACTGGCAGTGACTTGGGACATTTTAAAAATATATATACCAATGTATATTTGTGGAGTTTAAATAACTTGAGAAAGAAATCATAATATTAAATAGAAAACAAGTGAGGAACAGTTTCATTTTATCTCCAAAGAAGGAACAGATACATGATGGGCATATAAATGGAAATATCTGCTTCCAGGGGTGAAGCATAGCTGAGTCTTGGGATTGGGGTGGCTGTTATTTCAGTGTTGATGCTATTCCTGTGGGATCTGATCTTATGTGTGCACAGATTGCTTTTGTCATTAGAAGAAGGACAAAAAGACCCTTAGTGCCTAAAATCACTTCTGTGACAGAATTTTTATGTGACAGGATACGCAGGCCTCCAGAAACGACAAGAAGTGTCTAGGTTTGTGTTTGTTTTCTGTGACAGGATACGCAGGCCTCCAGAAATGACAAGAAGTGTCTAGGTTTGTGTTTGTTTTCTTCTTTGAGAAGGCAGCATTTTTCTTTTGATTCAACCGCTCAGAATAGAGATTGTTCTGTGGAGAGAGTGACTCTCTGATCATGGAGAGAGAGGACTGTGTGTAATTTTTGATAGATCGTCCCCTAAAATTAGCTATCAAGAAACATTGTAGAAAAGTATTACATATAGGAAAATTGGTTCGTATCCCTTTTCCTTTGAAAAGACCAAGAGACTTATCATATGTCACTAGAACAGAACTTGTCGATCTCCTCTACTTGTTAACAGAGCTAAAATCAGTTGCTCAAATCAGTAACGAGTTTTAATACAGAAGTAGGAAGAAAGAGTGGGCTTTCAACTGCGCTAAAGGGTTGCAGTCCTGAAAACACACAGGAGAAATTCTCTCTTGTCTGTAGGGATATTTATTATTATCGAGGCAGCATTAGCTTAATGGGAGTGTTTGAGTTTTTGATATACAGGCGTTTGTTTTTTTTTTTGCATTTGTTTTTTTTGGGGGAGCTATCACTGGTGGGAGTAGGAGGCCCAACCTTGCTGCTGGATTTGAACCTCCACCCCAGTGGGCCGCAGTCCCGTGCACAGCTTTTTGTTTTTTATAATTCTTTCCTAAGTTCTCTTTACAACATCTAGATAAGAGCCACGTTTGCAGTTTCATAATGGATTTATTGGTAAAAGCTTATTAGCATAATGGCATTGTTTGAGCTTGTAAAATTAGCTACCTAATACTTGTTATGTTTAACATTTGTTCAGGTCATTTATTCCTTAGCTTTGCTTTTAAGGGAAAATATTACTTTGATGATTTTTTATTTCATATGTGGGGAAGGGGTACAGTATACAGTGATACCTCAGTTGTCAAACTCAATTCATTACAAATTTGCAAAGTCTGAGAACTAAACAAATTTTTCCCATAAAAAGTAGTGGAAAACCAAATAATTGGTCCTGAGGCCCTGATAGTATACTTTAAAAATTCATTTTTTTTCAGAATGTTAACAGAAATTAATAGCCCTAAAATATGGAAACATCTAAGCACAATGAATACAGTACACTAATATCAAAACGCAATATAGTAAATAAAATTTGAAAAAAATTTTTAACTGGTACTTTACTTTTATCTCAACTTTGGAGGCTTCTTGTCATTCTAAAAGATGGAGAGCAATTGAAGAAGAAAGAGAAATGTTATTTTGGGGAAGGAGAGTCTACTCCCATAAATGACTGCTGTTAGTACACTTCCTACGATGGTTTCTCTTGATCGCTACCTGCTTGTTTCACGATCTGAGTCCTATTAATGCTTCACGGTTAATGATTTCACACCTCTCACTACATGAGCTGCTTTAATCACATTGGCAGTTTCTCCCTCCCCCCACCAAATATTGATAATGTTGACTTAGCCATGTTATAGTCAGCTGTCAAATCAGACAAGCAGTGACCTGATTCAAATTGTGCAATGATTTCTATAACTTTATCCTGGTTTCTACTGTTTCCACTTAGCTTTATTCTGATATCACTTTTTTGGAGCCATAGTTAATATATTTTATGCAAGTAAAGAGCAGACCCCACCCCTCACCCTCCAAGCAGCGAATGTGTTAGTGCATTAACACAAACACTATCTGGTGTCTGGATGAGAGCTTAGACTGAAAGTGTTACCCCTTGGTGTCCATGACAAGATGCAATGCATGACTTGCTCTTGACCTGTACAGGTTTTTTTTTCAAGTCAGAGATTTTCAGTTCAACTACGAAAGTAAAGTAGTAAAGTATGGACACAGAACAGATTTTTCTTTTGAACTTTTAGTGGAAAATTCAAGTTTGGAGTTGTTCAATCACTGATGTATCACTGTATTCCCATTTAAAAAATGATGGGAACAATTGAGTGAGTACCTTCCAATATATATGTGTATATCTCTGTATGTGTATGCATCCAACAGGTAAAAATAGCATGAAATTATTTTATTGAATTAAAATATTTAAGAAGGTAGCTAATAATTAAAAAGACAGTTAACAAAATTGGACAAACAAAAGAAATTTTGAGGGAAATTTTAATTATAATAATTAATCACTGTTGCAAAAATGAAAACTCTAAAGGGAAACTTTTTTTGTTTGTTTTTAGTCTCCTTTCTGGGGACTCAGACAGTTAACTCATCACAATTCATACATCCTTCCATCGTGTCAAGCACATTTGTACATTTGTTGCCATCGTCATTCTCTAAATATTTGCTTTCTATGTGAGCCCTTGGTATCAGCACCCCATTTTTCCCCTCCCTCCCTTTTGACCCCTCCTTCATGAGCCCTTGATAATTTATAAATTATTATTATTTTGTCATCTCTTACACTGCCTGAGGTCTCCCTGCACCCACTTTTCTATTTTAATCAATTCCCCCTTTGTACCCCACCTTCCATCCACCCTCCCAGTATCGCCACTCTCTCCACTTATCTTGAAAGGATCATCTGTCTTGGATTCCCTGTGTTTTAAAAGAAAAGTCTTAATGAATATATTAGGATTTACCTGATTTGTATCTGAAAAGGGACATGGAGAAGCTGTAGGTTTTCCTAATGTTTAAAATTATAGTCTACCATAAGTATTTCTGTGATGATAAAATCAAGAATAAAATAATTATATATTACAAATAACTTATTTTTCATGGAATTTTTAAAAATTCTATTTGTAGTTTTAATTATTATCTGAAGATGTAAGAATTTCTCTTTATTACTAGAGAGCTATTCCAGTCATCTGCACTACAAAGAAGGGTTTTTTTGGTCCTTTTTCAATAATCTGGGAAGGACAAATATTTAGAAGAGTGCCAATACAATGGCAGAAGGAAAAGGAAATTAAATTTTGATGAGATCGTCTCTTGCTTCCATTATATTTAAAGTATGTGCATTGAATTTAAAGGAGGAAAGAAAAAATACTGCAAATTTGAAGTTAATACAAAGGGGAATTTTTTTTGTAGCTTTATGACTGTGTTAAGAGAGTTATTCCTTATATGTTTTATTATGCTCCCGGTTTAGAACTTTTTATTTTAGACCACTTCCTTTTGGTTTTCATTGGGATTTGATGGAACAAAGAAAATGTTTTATATAAATTGCTTAACTTATGGCAGGCAAAACCCACCAAAAAAAACATGATGATGACAAGGATATTTAAAATATTAGCTGAGTATGTATATATATATAATTGATACATAGTGAAAATTTAAAATAGGGAACTAATAATAGAAGGGGACAATTTTGCAAAACATTTGTTTTAGGGGAAAATTTGAGATCTCTTAAAAGTAAATACTAGTAAAATATGAGGGAGTGTCAAAAAGTGTCAGTAATGATAGGGGGGATCATTTAATTCTGGGCTCAGGTAAAAGGGTCTGGTTCATAGGGGCTGTTAGTCTGGTGGAGTGGTTTCTTCTTTGCGTCTTTGGTTTCCTTCATTCTCTTTTGCCTCAGATGAGTAGAGACCAGTAGTTGTATCTTACAATAGTTCCATTGGGCAAGCTTTTGAGACTCCAGATGCTAAGAATTACTGGAATAATAATTATGTGGAACAAATTCATCAATGGCAAAACAAAATCCCTAAGGATCATTTTCACCTGTTTGGCTAGTAGCATCTGAGCTCTCAGAAGCTTGCCAGATCTCCTGTCTTGTCCACAACATGTCACACTAGTACGTTATATTGATGGCAATATGCTGAATGGACCCACAAAAGAGGATGGATCAAAGACTCTAGAGTCATCGGTACAACATCTGCATGCAAGAGTCTGGGAAATTAACCCAATGAAGATTCAGATGCCCTCCACCTCAATAAAATTTACAGGGGTCCAGTGGTGTGGGGCATGTTGGAACGTTCCTACTAAAGTGAAGAATAAGCTGTTGAATCTTCCCTCCCCCACCCCCACCCCTACCCCAACAACTAAGCAGGAGGCATAATGCCTAATGAGCCTCTACAGAGTTTGGAGGCAACATATCCATCACTTGGGTGTTCTATTTCAACCTGTTTACCCCGTGACAGGAAAGGCCTTCAATTTTGAGCAGGGCCCAGAATAAGAAAAGGCTCTGTATCAGGCTCAGGCTGCCGTGCAAGCTGCTTTGCCACTGCGATCATGTGATCCGGGTGACCCAATGGTGCTAGATGTATCAGTTGTAGATAAGATGCAGTGTGGAGGTCTTTGACAGACCCCTATCAGTGAATAACAGCATAGACTGTTGGGATTTTGTAGTAAAGTCCTGCCACCCTCTGCAGGCAACTACTCCCCCTTTGAAAAGCAGCTGTTGGTCTGTTACTGGACCTTGGTGGAGACTGAACTCTCATCATAGACCCCCAAGTCACCATGAGCCCTGAGCTGCCCATCATTAACTGAGTATTGTCTTACTCACAGAGTCATAAAGTTGGACATGCGCATCAACACTCCATTGTGAAATGGTAGTGGTACATACAAGATCGGGCCAAAGTGGGACTAGAAGGTACAAGTAAGCTGCATAAAGAAGTGGCCCAAATGCCCACAGTCTCCACTTCTGTCACAGTACTGTCCTTCTCCCAGTCTGCACCTATGGTCTCATGGGGAGTTCCTTATGATAATTTAACTGAAGAACAGAAAATTCATGCTTGGTTCACAGATGGCTCTGCATGATATGCAGATGCCACTCATAAGTGGACAGCAGCAGCACTACAGCCCCTTTCTGGGATCTCCCTAAAGAACAGTGGTGAAGGGAAATCCTCCCAATGGGCAGAACTTCGGGCAATGCACCTGGCCGTTCAGTTTGTCTACAAGGAGAAATGACCAGATATGAGACTGTATACTGATTCATGGGCTGTGGCTAATGACTTGGCTGCATGGTCAGAGACTTGAAAGGAACATGACTGGAAAATTGGTGACAAGGACCTGTGAGGAAGAGGTATGTTAAGACCTCTATGAATGGGCCAAGAAAGTAAAGGTAATAGTGTCTCATGTGAATGCTCACCAAAGGGTTACCTCTGAACAGGAGGACTTTAGCAATCAAGTGGATATGATGACACGCACTGTGGAGACTGGTCCTCCTCTTTCCTCTGCTACTCCTGTCATCGCCAAATGGGCACATGGACAAAGAGAACATGGCAGGGATGGAGGTTAAACATGGTGCAGGAACATGGACTTCCACTCACCAAGGCTGACTTGGCCACTACCACTGCTGGGTACCCCATCTGCCAGCAGCAGAAATCAACATTGAGTCCAAGATATGGGACCATTCCTTGGGGAGATCAACTTGGTGGCAGGTTGATTACATAGGACCACTTCCACATGGAGGGGGCAGTGTTTTATTCTTACTGGAATAGGCAGCTACTCTGGATATGGATGTGTCTTCCCTGCATACAATACCTTTGCCAAAACTACCATTTGTGGACTTACAGGATGCCTCATCCACTGGCATGGCATCCCTCATAGCATTCCTTCAGATCAAGGAACTCATTTCATAGCAAATTCAGTGTGGCAATGAGCTCGTGCCCATGGAATTCATTGATTGTATCATTTTCCTCATCATTCTGAAACTGCTGATTTGATAGAATGATGGAATGGCCCCCTAAAAACACAATTATGGTGCCAGCTAGGTGGCAACAACTTGGGGGGCTGGGGCAATGTTCTCTAGGAAGCTGTGTACACTCTAAACCAGTGGCCAATATATGGTCCTGTGTCTCCAATGGCCAGAATTCACAGTCCAGGAATCTAGCAGTGGAAGCTGGTATGGTACCACTTACTATTAATCATAATGCCTCACTTACAGCATTTTTGCTTCCTGTCCCAGCAACCCCATGTGCTTCAGACCTGATGGTTCTGATCCTGAAGGAAGGAACTCTCCCACCTGGAAACATAGCAGGATTCCACTCAACTGGTAGTTGAGAATGTCCCTGGCCACTTTGGGTTTCTGAATCCTTTGGATCAACAGGTCAGAAAGGGTGTCAATGTACTGAGTGGTGTGATTGATCCTGAATACCAAGGACAAATTGGACTGGTCTTACATAATGGAGATAAAGAAGAATATGTCTGGAATCCAGAAGATCCTATAGGCTGTCTCTTAGTACTTCCATGCCCTGTGATTAAAGTAAATGGTAAACTACAGCAAGCCAATCCTGGCAAGACATCTAATGACCCAGACCCCTCAGGAATGAAGGTCTGGGTAACTCTACCAAGCAAAGAACCACAGCCAGCTGAGTGCTTGCGACGGGCAAAGGTAATACATAATGGGTAGTTGAAGAAGTTACGACCACATGATCAATTGTAGAAGCAAAGTTTGTGATTATCAGTGTATTTTCTTTGTATGTGCTTATTGAATATCTTTCCTTTGATCATGTATGATGTATCAGATACAATTGGACTCAGTGTGTTTTCATTTATATATATGGTAGATGATTGATGTTAAGTGTAAGTATGATTTCATTAATGTCTGCAAATTATATATGGCTAAAGAATTGTGTACAGGTGCCAGGTTGATAAAGGGTGGATTGTGATAGGTAGTTTGTTGTGCCAACCTGGACAATGGACACATGTGGGATTAATTAAAGGGCAGTTTAATTAAAGGGTGCAGGGATAAATGGTTCAGTGAGCTTCACCTTTCTTGTCTATTGCTTTTTGATGATTGGACTAGTGTGCGGCTGCCTTAGCTGGTTCTTTTCCTCAACTTGTGAGCTATACTACCTGTGGGACACCCAACCCATGGATTGTGTCACTATAGTTTGAGATTCTTTCAAGTCTTTCTCCGCACTGCTGTTGTATACATTGCTTGAGCTGGGGACTGTTAGACCCTGTCATCTGACTGTTGGTGACCTGCCTTGCTATTTGCTGCCTGTGACCAGATAGCCTGAATTGTTCTACAGAAGACTCAGTTGTCTGTTTCTTTCACTTGCACCCAGCAACCCTCATGAGTTGAAGAACTGCCAGTATTTTAACTATCTCATGGAAGTGAGTTACAGTGAGCCATTTGTTCTGCTCTATTGACGAATTAGCTGTTTATTTCTTAAGTTGTATATCTTTCTCTCTCTGTATATAAAATCATAAGTGTCCTGGACTTCTTTCTGTAGAGAACTCTAACACACACACACACACACAATTTAAAATATTGGATATATGTGGGACCTTTAAGATGTTTATGGAAAAATTCCACTGTCTTTTAATTCTACTTTTTCATGGACTTTCTAAAGCCCCCTCATATGCAAAGATGCTCACAGAAATATGACTTCTTCAAAATCCAGTTTTGTAATTTTCAAAGGAAAGAATAAACATGTTTTAGAATTAGCTACATCAGAGTTGACAAGAAAAAACCAGTTGCTTAGGCTTAACCATGTCCAGGCTTGTTAACTGTACACTGGAAGTTATAAGTATGCTTTCAAAAAATTAGTTGAAAATATAGACGATGCTCTGGAAATATACATGGTGCAGTGTTACAGTTCTGTATTTCAGCAAGGAAAATTGGCAGGATGTTAATATTCCCGTCCAAGTAGACAAGATGCAGGTTATTGTTCATTGTACAAAAATGGAGGGGAGCTCAGATGGCATCAGGTCTAAGGAAACATGCTGAACTCCGATGGCAAGACCCTCCTGTCTCATTCACTGTCCTAACTTGCCATTGGCTGTCAGTAGGTAATTGCTGTCTGTTAAGCTTTTCTCTTAGTTTCAGCTACTGATGGGGACAGGGATCTGAAACCCCTGCTAGGTGACAACTGCATAGAAATCATGTGTGCTATTTTGAATTACAGGTCCATGGCTCTCTCTTCCCTTGAATTGCCTTCATTCGATTGGGCTCAGGGGATTTCTTTTTATTTTATTTAACACTTTGAAATAAAATTAGGCTTTCCTAAAAGTAAATTTTCTCTCCAGAAGGAAGTTTAAAAAAAAAAAAGCAGTAGACCCAGTATGCAGTCTTTCCTAATATTTGCATCTTACTTGAATTTTGCTGGTTTCCCATTTATATCCTCTTTTGTATCCAGAATCTTGTCCAGAGTGTCATACTATACGAAGTTGTCATATCTCTTTAGTCTCTTCTATTCTGTGATACTTCTTCAGCTTTTTTTTTTTTTTTTTTTTGG
>PVJH01032202.1:0-22773 GCA_004026705.1 Nesogale talazaci | reverse complement strand
TACACTGTACCTTGACTGGCTCGTTCCTCTCTGTGACTCTTCTTTTTGTTTTTTAGGCATCACTGCCCTGGTGGTGGGAGTAGCAACTCTTCTTTTTTTTAATTAATTAATTAATTTATTTATTTTTCCCCTGCGACTCTTCTGTAAGGGAATGTCTCTTCACCTACCAATGGGCTTTGGGTCTCCAATCTGTACTCCCCCTCATTTATAATGATATGCTTTTTCGTTCTTTGATTCCTGATCCCTTCCACACTTGGTCTTCACCCAGGCTGGTGTGCTTCTCCCACATGAGCTTTGTGGCTTCTGAGCTAGATGGCCACATCTCCTTTCTTATTTGTCCCCACCAGTTCTCCCCATGTCTGTGGTTCTGCATTTTAAAAACCCTCCTCCTTGATCTCCCCTAAGTTTCCTGCTGTCCTCTCTGGCGCCTGCTGCTCTCCCCTGCCTGTGGGCAGTCTACATGGCTGGATCCTTGTGCTGCGGCTTGTGTTCTCTCGTGCCCAGAGCGTCACAGAGATCCACGGAGGCACTGCACACAACCGTGCTGGTGAGCAGGGAGACATTCTCTTGGGAAAAGAAAGGCAGTGATTGACGAAGCCTCAAAGCCGTTCAACCTGGGGACACATCTGACCTCACAAAGTGCAATCCAGTGCTCTGAGAGGCTGCAGTAACAGGCATATCGAGGAGGTCACACCAAGGACTAAAGGTCTGGAGGTTGGAGGTTGGGTGTGGAGGTTGCAGGCCAGTCAAGCTTCAGACAGGACGTCTGGAAAGTCGAGAGGGAGGGAGCGTGATAGTGATTGGTTGAAAGCCAAGAATGTGGGTTCCTGGGATTCACCAGTTTAAATATGTGACTATGAGGATGTTGACAGAGTGGCCATTAGGTAATTTTCTTAAAATATTCCCTGAGGGTAACTGCAGACATTTCTGGCAATAGTTTGGTGCCAACCCCCCCCCCCTCAGGAATATTCATTATATATCTTTAGTTTAATCACACAGGAAAATGTCTCCTTCATTATGTATTGAAATCTGCCTGAGGGCCTGACCCCAAAGAAGAGGGAAGAAATACACAGCCACTGTATACAAGAGGTGGTCAAGTCAACCATGGGCGGGGGTGGCGTAGGATAAAGAACCGATGGTATTGATGGCGCACACTCAAGCTGCACAGACGACCTTGGCAAAGACCAAAGCTTCAGGATACCAAGTCAGTGAACGCGTACAATGGTGGAAGGCCTCACTCAACTGTGCCACGGCGTTTGAGGACAACTCGCTGGCCACTGACTGAAAGAGACGCATATAGGCACGCATCCCAAAGTGCGGGGATTCTGATCCAACAGAACGCAGAAGCTAACAATACCATCAATAGCACGTGCAAGTAAAATTTTATGAAGGATAATTCAAAAACAATTGTTGTAATACATAGACAAGGCATTACCAGAAACTCAGGCTGAAAAAGAAGAGGACATGGACAAGGGCTATTCCGGGCACCAGATGAATATGGGCTGAAAGAAGAAAATACTTGGAAGACGTTTACCTGTCTTTTACTGCCTATGCAAAGGGATTTGCTTATATGGATAATAACGCTATAATAGCCTGGAGAAGAATGGGAATTGCAGGACCCTGAATTGTGCCCATGTGGACCTTGGACATGATCGAGAAATCAGAGAAGGTGTGGGTCAGGATAGCATCCTCTCACCAGCCCGATTCAGCCTGTAGGCTGAGCAAGGAACCGAGGAGTGGGATTCTGTGGTGAAGAATGCAGGGCCAGGACTGGAGGAAGACTTCTTCACAATGCGCACTATGCAGAGGACACTACTCTGCCTGCTGCCAGGGGGGAGGACTCTAAGCACTTGCTGACGAAGACCAGGGATTGCAGCCTTCGTGTAGATTAGGACTCAATGCAATGAAGACTCAGCTCCTCACAACTGGACTGATAGGTAACGCGATGACACATGCAGAAAAGACTGAAGGTGTCGAGAGTCTCGCCTTGCTCGGATCTCCAGTCAAAGCTCCCGGAAGCAGCAGTCAAGAAACAAGGTGACGTTGTTGTTGTTGCCGCCCTTGTTGGGTGCTGTTAAGTCAGCTCAGCCCCGTGGCTCCGCGGTGCACAACGGAAAGAAACGCACCATCCTGGGCCATGCTCACAATTGTCCCTGTGCCTGAGCCCATTGCTGCAGACCCTGTGTCCATCCCTCCTCACGGAGGGCCTTCCTCTTCTCCACGTCACCAAACGTGATGGCCTTCCCCAGAGACAACGCCCTCCTGACAGTCTACCCGAAGTCCCAGAGGGAGACTTGCCATCGTGGCCTCTAAGGAGCGCCCTGTCCCGTCCTTCCTCTGATACAGATCTGTGTGTCCTTCAGCAGTCCATGGTATTTTCAATATTCTTCTCCAGCACCACAATTTAATTCAGAGTTAAGTTGGTGCCTGCACCCAGAACTAAGCAGAAGCTCCTTATAAAATCCAAGCACCTCAAGTTTTAGGGCTCTTACACAAGAGGTGGTGAATGATCATCTAAATGTCCGTCTTTCCAAACCACACACTCTAGTCTGACCTCGTCAACTTGTCCCCAGATTGGTTTTCGTTCTTGCTTTCTCTGTCTTTATTATGAATGTTTCTTAGATGATGAAGTGCAGGGCCCCAGGTTCATTGAGCTCTGGGCTTATTCCTGTCCTCAGCTTTACCCCCCACCCCTCCAATGACCCTTCAATTTGTCTCATCTTTTTAGCTCTTCCAGCCTTGAAGAACTCAAGTGAAGGGATTCCTGTATTAAAACTGACTGTTGTAAAAAAACAAAAACAACACCTGACTGTCGTCTTAGCTTTCTCATTCTTTTCCCTGCTGCACATACCATCCTGGGTCTGCTGTTCGATCACTGTTCACAAAGCAGTTTCCAGTACTGCCACTTCTTTGCTCATAGCTCACAGAATGGGGGGGGGGGGGGGGAGGGAGGGAGGAAGAACCAAATCACCCTTAAAACTGTCAGTAGTAATAAAACTCTACAAGTTAATATCAAGTTATCCAAACTCTTCAACTACTGTTGCCTCAAAGTGAATCTTCCTCAACAATCACTTTCACACTGCAACAGACAATCCTGTTCCTTCTCATTTCTGTACCATTGCTCTCATACCATCTCTGTCCGATGAAATGTCCTTTCCTTACTCAGCTCACTAATTTAAAAAATACCTATTAAGTCCCTACTGTATACCTAGTAAGACTCCCTGGTAAACGTTGGACTGTTAACCACATGGCCAGGGGTTCGAAACCATGAGCTCTTTCTTGAGGAAATCTGAGGCTATCTGCTCCCATAGGGACTTATAGCCTCAGAATCCCTAAATAGGATCTCTTTGAGTCAAAACTGACTCAATGGTAGTGACTGGTTTATTTGTAACCATAGCAACATCATAAAAGATCAACCTTTTTTGCTGTTGTGCTCTGGGGCTAAAAGAGACCCCAAATTCAAGTATAATTTTTAGAGACCTGAACTTCTTGGCAGTCCCCTGTTAATGTACTGCTGCAACAGTTATTGGATGACCATAAGCAACATTTTACTTGTGTGCGATAGTCAGTGATTTTGTTCTATACCTTGAGCGTTCTGTGGGGTCACTTTTCTTTGAAGAGGGTACAAATAGAGATCCCTTCCAGGCAGCTGGCTAAGTAGCTGTCTTCCAATTCTCCTGACGTAAATGAATGAGTGCTTCCAATGCTTCTTCCGCTTTCTGAAACCTTTCAGTGGGTTTTCCGTCACTTCTTGGAGCCTTGTTTCTGGCGAAGGCATTCAATGCAGTTTGAATCTCTTCCTTTGGCACCATTGGTTGTTGCTCATAAGCTACCTCCTGAGATGGTGGGGTGTCAACTAGCTCTTTGTGGTAGAATGACTGTGTGTTCTTTCCCTCTCCCCTTGTTGTTGTTCCTGGCATCGTTCAATATATCACCTATAGAATCTTTGAACATTGGAACTCGAGGCTTGACTTTTCTCTTGAGTTCTTTCAGTTTCAGAGATGCTAAGCATGTTCTTCCCTTTTAGTTTTCTTTGTTTTTTTTGGGGGGGGGCATCACTGCCCTCAGGTGGTGGCAGTGGGAGGCCCAGCCTTTGCTCCGTGGAGCTGGGATCGAACCTCCATCCCAGTGGGCCGCAGTCCCGCGCACAACCACTACACCACCGGGGCTCAGCCGCGAGATGCTTCTTAGAAGCGAGGAGGTATTATTTTATCCATATCACTTTATTTCAATTTTGTTTTCATTGTTTCTGCTGGGTTTCCCCTTTTGTGAAGCAAAGTAGTAGTGAATGCAAAGTGGTAGTAACTGATACCAGGGTTCATAAGGGATGCAGGGGCAGGTGTGGGAGGGTGTCAGAGAGGGAAGAGGGGTTTCAAGAATAAAAAATGAAGGTGGGAGCACTAGAACTGATTTTGATCACACAACTCATTTTAAAGGTGATTTAACCATGGTGATGGTGGGTGGTGGTGTGTGTGTGTGTGTGTTAAAATGGATGTGGTAATGATTGTACAATTCTCCTGGATATAATTGAACAATTGAACTGTTGACTTGAAGGATACGTAAATTATGTGCCAATGAAACTGTTAAAGCAGAACAAGAGCAATGAGTTTGAAGTATTAAAAAGTACACAGTGAGGGTGGCAAGACCTCCTCTGAGACACTTTCGACATGTTGTCTGTCAGGAGCGGCCAGTCCTGAGAGGGCACCATGCTTGGTAAAATAGAGGGGCCGCGAGACAGAGGCAGACCCTCAGCAGGACAGACAGATGCAGTGGCTGCACAATGGACCCCAGCGTCCGGGCAGGTGAGGCTGGTGCACGACGGGGTAGTGGCCCCTTCTGCCGTCACTACATGCATCACTGCGTGTCAGACCCGCATGATGGCTGGCAGCTCACAGCAAGAACTGGGGTGCAGCCCTACTCTGAAACCCCAGAAGTCTCATGAGTAGGCACTGATTTGAGGGTAACTGGTCCAGTGCTCAGGAGGACGATAAACCTTCCTGCTCTGGGCAAGAATTCCAGTCTGGAAACTCCTCCCCTGACCTGTAGGGCCACGAGGAGTCAGGGATTCCATGGCAGGGAGTTTGGTCTGAGTGCTGCCATCTGGCCTCAGCAGGAGGGAGCGCTGTGGTTGGTAGTGTCTGCCATGAAGTCATTGCTGAAGAGCGCTGTCCTCCTCGCAGGCTGTCAGGCTTTTATTTAAAGGCACCCTGGTGGCGCTGTGTTGGAAGGATCAGATTGCGGATCACAGGGAGTAGTTTCAGATGCACAGTCTTCTCTGCACCCCAGGAAGGATTTCCAGTCCAAGGGTGGCATTGCATTGGGATTGACCCCCTGGCAGCAGCTTTGCTTTCTGTCCGACTTATCCTGAGGCCCTTACAGGAGGGGCTGCACTAAACGTGTGCCTTCCAGAAGCAGATGGCAGAGACCCTGCTTTGATTTCCAGATCTTCTTACCCACAAAACCAAATATTCGCTCTAAGGATATTACAGGCCGGCTTGATCCTGCCGGGGGCTCTTCGGAAATCTTCTCTTACCTGCTGGAAGACAGGCTCGATCTCCGCCCGGGAGTCAATCTGGTCTCCCAGTGACCCCGTGAGACTTTCCAAGATTGTAACTGTGTACAGGAGTACACGCCGAGCTGCTGGTGATCTTGAATGGCTGACCAGGCTGCTCACCTAACCCAGGGCTCCTGAAGCCAGGCTCACCGCACTTAAACCTGCACAGTGACAGCCAGAGGCCATCTCGTGACCTGATCACAGTTGATCTCGGGGCAGTGAGACAGGCCAGATCTAGGCCAGTGGTTCTCAACCTTCCTTGAAGACAGTTCCTGTGTTGTGGTGATCCCCCAACCATCCAGTTATTTCCGCTGCTATTGTTTTTGTTTTTTGGGGGGCATCACTGCCTCTGGTGGTCGTGGGTGCCACCCAGTGCCACTCCTGAGAGCCACCGCTGGATTTGAACCGCCAAGCCCGAGGGCCGCAGTCCCGCACTCAACCACTTACGCCACCAGGGCTCAGCCCCCGTTGCTACTTTTTAATTGTCATTTTGCTACTGTGATGAGTCCGCCGATCCCTGTGAAAAGGGTCAAGACCCACAGGTTGAGAACTACTGATTTAGATGATGGTTGATCATCTATATTTTCCTCTCCTCTTTATATAAAATGAACCTCAGTTGGAGTGATGCCCCCTCCAAAAAATATAAAGGAGTAAGTGAAAAGTGGAGTAAAGGAGTAAGTGGGAGGCCTGAGAAGATAGTATTTGAGTCAAGTTCAAAGTCGGTGTAGAGGTCGGTCGTGAGGGCCTATGACTGAGTATATTGCAGGCAGAGAGGGGCAGATGCCATCCATCGTGAGTGGGAGAACTGAGTAAAAGGCCAGCGTGGTGGGGGTGTGGGGCGGGAGTAGCAGGAGGCTAGTGGAGAGGGGCCAGATTGTCTAGGGCGAAGGACTGGATGTTACCTGAAGGTTTGGCGCTCAAGAGTGACAGTCACAGTGCTGCCTGGCTACCTGGAAGAGAATGGGTTACAGGACACTAAGGGCAGCATCAGAGAAATGCCCTAGGAGGCTACTATGGTCAAGGTGACAGATGACGGTTCTTTGGACAGGAGTGGGAGCAGGATTTGCTGACCGACTGGATGTGGGGTGAAGACAGAGGAGTCAAGGCTGGCTCCAAGGTTTGGGGACCAAGCCAAGAGAAGGATGGTGTTGCCATGCTCGGATGGGGGACAGAAGCTGGGGAAAGAGGCTGTAAGGTGTGGGGACCATCAGGAGCTCAGCTCGGATTCACGACACTTGAGATACCGATTAGACAAAGAGGCGTCGTCATTGGGACTATAAGTTTCCTGAGAGATCTGGGAATCATCCTTGTGCAGATTCTACTAATTTTTTGTTGTTGTTGTTGCTGCTTTTTTTTTTTTTTGGCATCACTGCCCTCAGGTGGTGGGAGTAGGAAGCCCAACCTTTGCTCCTGTGGAGCTGGAATTGAACCTCCATCCCAGTGGGCCGCAGTCCTGCACACAACCGCTACGCCACCGGGGCTCAGCACCAATTCTACTAATTTTTTTAAACCACTTTAAATAGAAAACTTTAAGTACATGCAGAAATAGAATAGTACAATGATCCCCCGTACCCATCATCCAGCATCAACAATCTTTGCATTCTCCTGTTTGTAGAAAGTATTTATTTATTTGTTCAATCATTTTATTGAGGGTCATCCAACTTTTGTTACAAACCATACATCAATTGTATCCGACACATTCGTACATATATTCCATTATTCTTTTCTAGACATTTTCCATTGAGCCCTTGGGATCAGCTCCTCCTTTTCCCCCTCCTTTTCCCCTTCCTCATGGCCCCTTGATAGATTGTAGATTATTTACTATTTTCAAATTTCAGAAGGACCGCTGTCTCCCTTCCCCTCTGATTTCTGTTGTTCTTCCCCTTGACTTGGGCGGTGTGGTTATATGCCATTCCTTGCAATTGGCACCTCCCTCCCTGCCCACCTCTCCCCTCTTCCCCCTACCCTTTTGGTATCTCTATTCCCATTCCCATTCCTGGGTTCCATGTGCTGTGAGTTGTTTTGGGGAGGTGACACTGAGGTTGTGGTAATGGTGGTTGAGGAGGCCTTCAGGGAACAGAGGTATTGTGTGACCCATTAGTGCTTTACTGCACCCTGATTGACTCACCCCCTCCCGGTGAGTCCTCTGTGGGGGGATGTGCCATTGTCTGTAGATGATGGGCTTTGGATCTCTGCGCCAACCACCCTCCATTCTCACCAATGCATTTTTGTTTGGTTGCTTACTGTTTGTTGTGAGCCTTCTGATGCCCCTTGCCCAGCCTCAATGACACCTCATGATCATACTGGCTGGTGTGCTTCTTCCATGTGGGTATGTTGCTTCACTGTTGGATGACCGCTTGTTTAACTATCTCTTTTAATAGCCGGGCCCCATCCTCTTTCTTCACCTCTTCTGCGAATGCACCCATTTTGTCTTTAGTGGTCGTGTTTGTAGACAGTATTTGAAGCCTTGAGACTCGATGATTCCTCCATGTGTCTGAGAGTAGTGGGGGAAAGGGATGAGGGTAACTGAGAGACTGAGCATAAATAGCCAACGAAGTAGGAGGAAACCCTGGTGATGGTATCCTGAAGCCAAGTGAAGAAACAATTCCAGGAGAGTGATTTCGTGACAGAGTGATGAGTGTATGGAGCCCTGGTGGCACTACAGGTCAAGTGCCTGGCTGCTAAGTGAAGGGCTGGCAGTTCCAACCGTGCACCTCTTCGTGGGAGAAAGATAAAGACAGACAGCCCTGGAAGCCCTGCTATTCGGGCATGATAAGTTGGAAGGGACTCACGGGCAGTGGGTGTGATCAGTGGGGAAGGTCCCTGTCTTAGTCACTCGTGCTATCATAAGACAAGTTCTGTCGACAGGAATATGTTCTCCAACAAGTTAGGAGGCTAGAGAGCTGAGCCCCGGTGGTGTAAGTGGTTGAGTGCGGGACTGCGGCCCGAGGGCTTGGCGGTTCAAATCCAGCGGGGGCTCTCATGAGCGGCACTGGGTAGCGCCCACGACCACCAGAGGCAGTGATGCGCAAAAAACAAAAACAAAAAAAAACAAAAAACCCCCAAAACAAAATAAAACAAGAGTTAGGCGGCTAGACGTCCAAATTCAGGGGCCTGGCTTTCCCTGTCAGCTCTGGAGGAAGAGTTTCCTCTCTTGAGCTTCCGTGTCGGGCTTCCTGGAGAGCTCCATATGGCATGGGCAGCTATCTTTTTATATATATATATATATATATATATTTTTTTTTTTTTGCTTTTCTTACCTGTCTCTGTGTCTCTTTCTGTCTCTGTCTCTCTCCTCACGGTTAAATCTCTTTTGTATTTCAAAAGAGATTGACTCAAAATACACCCTACACTAATCTTGTCTCATTAACATAACAAAGCAACACATTCCCAAATAGGATTATAGCATTAGGTTGAGAGTTTGGGATTTGCAACACAGATTTTGGGGAGGACGCAATTTAATACATAATAGCATTCCTGGGAAGGTTACATCTCAGCTGTCGGCTCTCCCTTATCCTATTAACAAGTTCTATGTATTCCTTTGAGGTTCAAGTAAAATCCTATTCCTTCCACCCTGCTTTCCACTCCTTTCTGGGATCATTTCCTAGAAGACTACAGACCAACCACTATGTAGAAACAAGTGATAAGAAAGACACAGTTCCTGCCTTTGGGGAACTGCCCTGTAATCGAGAGTCAGACACGCAGACAATTTCAATGGTGTGGTAAAAACCAGGCAGCCTGGTAGGGTAGTGGTTACCATTTGGGCTGAATTCCACGCATTGAATGTGTGTTGATATTTGCAGTCCTGGCAAGAATCCATTTTCCCACATCAGGCTTTCAAAAAAAGGCTCAATGTGCTTCTTCCAAGTCTCCTATTCCAGAGTTTCAATGAATAGTCCCACCTCACCCCCACCCTGGCCACTTTGGGTATCATTTCATTTCACTTACCTTAAAAAAAAAAAGGCTCTGTTCTGATTTGACATCATTGGCTATGACTGAACTGACTCATAGTCCTGCTTGAAGGGAGGGGCACCTACTTTGGGGAAGTCAGGAAAGGCTTCCTGGAGATGACATCTGGACAGAACGGAGTTGATGTTAGACTCCCAGGTGACTGACCTGTGGCCTCTGTGCAAACCCTTTCGCCTCATCAACTGCTAATCCTTGCCCCCATGCTTGGATTGCAAACTTTTTGTGTGTGTGTGGGCATCGCTGCCTCTGGTGGTCGTGGGCGCTACCCAGTGCTGCTCCTGAGAGCCACCGCTGGATTTGAACCGCCAAGCCGGCGGGCCGCAGTCCCCCACTCAACTACTTACGCCACCGGGGCTCAGCCCCTGGATTGCAAACTTTACCTGATCTCCCTAGCCCAGCTAAATCCTGGCCTTCACAGTCCATCTCTCCTAATCGGAACCGGGCCCAGCCTGGGTCTCCACACAGCCCCTTCCTCTTGGCCTGCTCAGTGGCGGCTCTCTGAAAGAGCCCTGATAAGCTTTCCTGAAAACTTGGGATAAAGAAAGGCCTAAGGACTCATCTGTGTAAAGAATGAAGCCAGTGTCAGGGCAGCAGAAGAGAGCGGGCAAATCATTTTCAAACAAAAGACTACAGAATAGCAAGGTATTGTAATCCAGTAGCAGCCAGGAATGGAAGGGATGCGTCCGTCTCTCTCTCTCTACCCCCGGAAGACCCAGCTACATTGGCAAGGTGCATGGCAAAGACAGGAACCTAGCAGGGTGGCTGTTGCATAAATGTTGAACACACAGTTGAATGTTGAATGAATAGCTTTCACAAAGCTCCCGGTTCACAGAGCGCACCAGCCCCAAGCTGACCTTTTCAGTGTTGGCCTTTATGCCAGGCAGCAGGCCTTCCTCAGGCCGAGCTTTACCGAGGTCCCTTTGCAAAGACTGTCCGAGGGCCACTTGGTGGCTTTTTGAGGAATATTGCAAGCAGTCTGTCTCGCTGTCAGGCTGTCCTTTCCACACGCGTCCGCTTGGCTTCAGGAGGGAGCCCTGCTCTATCCATCCTCTCAGACGTCCCCCCCCCCTTCCCAGCCTGTTGGCGCCCCACCCGGTGGCGGGCTGGCACATGCCAGCGTCTGCGCCCTCTCCTGGGCACCAGGGCTGCAGTCCATGGAAGGGAAATCCCGGATAAAGCCATTGTTAGTGTGATCATGTCCCTTGTTGTCGTCATCGTCTGAGGCGTGCCAAGAAGCCCCTGATCTCTCAGTAGGGCCTGGCAGTTTCTCCCCATTCTCTTTCTGTACAGCTGAGGCTCAGGCCTCAGAGCCCCGGTGCCCACAGTGTCCCTTCTGCACCCCAGACCCGAGGTTCTCAGTCGTGGAGAGGGCCCCAGGGGCTGCCGAGCTTCCCAAACGCAGAGCGCCAGGAGGATCCGGTACCTGGGACCTTGACCCAGGTAGGCAGGGACTTGGGTAGCACCTCGGCTCTGACAAGGGCCAATCAGGTGACCTTGGCCGGTGACTGCCTCTCTTGGGACCTCAGTTGCCACTCCGGTCTGTGAAGGGAGGGTCCTCAGCTCTAAGCGCTGCGAGGTTGAAGTGGGAAAGTCACCCCCTCCTCAGCCGCCAGGGCTTTGGGCTGGCCTTGCTGTCCAGAGATACTGAAACGCGGAGGGAAGGGTTGGCTGCCATGGGGGTGGGGGACACTGATTGGAGGCGGTGCTCCGCGCGGGCAGGAGGGTACAGACCCCTTCCTTCCTTCTCTCTCGATCCGCTTCCCGGTGCAGAACAATCCCTTTGCTCCCACCGCCCGCAAATCTTGGCAGAGCTGCAATCTCCCCAGCCAAACCGGCAGCCCGGCACCCAGTTTGCCTAATCCGTTTAAGCCTCACCTCCTCCGCGAAGCTCTCCCGGGTTAACCCCATCAGTTCCAATCACTCTTATCTGTCAGGGGCTCCTGCTTTGTTGTCTTTCCCTGCTCCGCTTCTTTTGCTCTCTGGCGGTGTACCCGCACTGGAGGTGTACTCACACTATTTGGGACTATGCGTCCATCCCCAGAACCTCGAATTCTGCTGGGCTAGGGTGTGCTCACCAAGTCTTCCCTCCCTTCACGCTCCCATTCATGCTCGCGCTCCCTTCCTACAGACCCTCCTCTTCACAGCCTGTCGCTGCTGCTTAGAGCGCGCACCCCCACCCCACCCCCTTTTTTCTGCACCGCGAAGGCAGGCAGGCGCCAGGAGCTGAGGGCACTGAGCATTTGAAGCGTCCACCCAAGGCTCGGCCAGAGACTTTGCTGTAAGTCACCGCTTCTCCTGGGAAAATCCTACAGGTGCGGAAGTAAGGCTTCACCTGGCCACAAGCCACCTGGACCTTTCTTCCGGGACCGGTGGGGTGGCTTGTGGCTCCAGAGAGGCAGTCAGGCAGCCCGCAAAGGTGAGTTCCTCTCCTGTTGCCAGGGAGGGGAAGAACCCCAGGTTCCAGACAAGGCCCTCTGTTTCTCCCTGCGGCAGAACCTGGGACACTTTGCTTCCTCTGAGCCCCAGTTTCCTCATTAAGCAGTCAGGATCATAATACACTGAAAGAGGACAGGAAGCTTGTTTCGTTTACCCGTATGTCTATGAAAATGAATGATAATTAGCAACGTCGGCATCCGATTTCTCCTTCGAACTCTGCAATCTCCACAGAGGGGACCCTGGCTGGAGGCCCCGGAGGTCTCTGGATCTCCTTTCGGGTTCTCTGGAGATAGGCGATGAATAAATATGCATGAGGGCTGGGGCCACCAGGTGACCAGGTGTCGTGGTAACGACGCGAGTGGGCAGGCGAGGGTCAGTGTTTCTGGGTGGAAGGTTGGTCCTGGAACCTGTGGGCGGGGCTTGGAATTGGGGCGGGGCTAGCTGCTTAGTGGGGCGGGGCCTGGGGAAGGGACGTTCCGTAGAACCCCAGGCGAGGGCTACAGTGGCGCCCCCCCACCCGCCCACCGGCCCCTCGAGCCCAGCAATGGGGCTCGGGCTGTGGGGGCGGGACGCCTAGGCGGGGCTTAGGCGTGGGGACCCGGCCGGGGAGCCTGGAGGCGGGGCTTGGGGAGCTCGCCCCGCGCGGGGCGGGGCTCCAGCAGCCGCGGGCTCTGCAGTTCGGACTCGCAGCGCCACAGTCGCCGCAGTTCCCCCCACTCTGGTGGCCCCGCGTCTCTGCGGGGAGCCCGGGGGTCGGCGTGCCGCTCGGCCTGGGCGCGGGGCCCGCCCCGCCTCTCCCACCCTCGGCGGGGCCTGGACGGCGGCGTCCGCGCCGACATGGAGCCCTCTCCGGCCCCGGGGGGCTCGGAGAGCACGCGCCTGGTGAGCCCCCGGGACCGCGGCAGCGACGGCGGCGGCCTGCGGCTGAAGAGGTAGGAGCGCGCCGGGCCGGGCCGCCACCCGCCGGCCCTCGGCCCATTTCGTTGTTTCCAGCGGCGCGGCCCCGGCCGGCTCCCTGCGCTTGTGGCGCCGGGCTGGCCCGCCCCCGCCGTCCCCAGCCTTCCTGCGCCCCGGCCGCCCCCCGTGTCTGACTTCCCGGGGGGGAGCCGTGCGCCTCCGTCGGGCCAAGGGCGCGCCCGCTGCCCCGATGTCCGCCTGGCCGCGGGGTGCTGGCGGCCGGAGCACCGGCCTGCGAGGCCCCGGGCCGTCCGCTGCGCGCGCGCTCTTGGGGCGCCCCCTCCAGCCGCGGCCTCCGTGGGCACCGGGCCCGAGCGGGCCCGGGTGGCGGCGGGTCCCCCCCGGGCGCGGGCGGCGAGGAGCAGGTGCGCGCTGGGCGGCGGGGGGTATTCCCGGCTCGGCACAGACGGGGCCGGGGGCGGCGAGGTGTGAAACGAGGCGCGCCGAGCGCGGCGGGGACAGCGGGCCGGGGGCGGCCGGGGAACCGCCCCCGCTCGGCCGGCCTCCGCGTACTCCCGCTAGTCATTTTGTCTGTCGGCCCAGCGTCCGTTTGTCTCCGGGATGTGACAGATCCTCAGCGGTGTGCGTGCGCGTGTGTGCCCCGCTCCCCACCCCTCCCAAGGCTTCTTTTTCGCTCCCTTTGTCTCTGACGTGGGTCCCTGTGTGTTTTTCGCTGTTTCCCCGGGTGGGGACCTACACCCGGGGGTGGGCGCGGACCGGCCGAGCCGAAGGAGGGAAGACATCCCGTCTGGCTCCTTCCCGCAGGGGACTGCAGACGTGGGCGACGCTGGGGCCCCAGCCCTGGCTTCTCTTCACACACCCGTGTGATGCTTTCTGATCTTTCTCCCTGTCCATTAGCGATTTATTTGTTTGGGGGTTCAGAGGGCAGACTGTAGGGTCCCCAGCTTCCCCGGCGGAGCTTCCAAGCCCATTTCCTGCAGAACAAAAGGGAGCAGCCTGTTGATGGGTGGCAGGGCTCCAGGACCGGGGACAGCATCTTGCCCTCCGCCAGGGACCACCAGCTCATCCCCGGTTCTCGTGACCATCCATCACCGCACCCCGTGCCGCAGCATTTTCTGAAAGGGCTTCTCCCGGCCGACCTACCTGCCCTTCCTCGAATCTGGCGGCTCAGAGCCTCTGGTCTAGACCCTCAGGCCCCTGAATTCATCTCCCCCTTTCTCCTCCAGACACGGTGCAGTCATCTCACGGCCTGGCAGTGATCTGTCAAATCCCAGGGGTGTCTCCCTGCGCTCTCCTTACTCAGCACCCCTCACATTGACACTCCACACCCCAATCCTCTGTCATCAGCATCCCTCTGGCTGGAGACCCCTGGAGCATCCCTCTAGGTTGGGTGCCCTTAACCATGTCCTGTGACCTCTGCTTCACCTCAGTAGGGTTGACCCCCCACTCCCCTGCCCCCCAAGCCCTTTGTTTCTCTCCGACGCTGCCGGGCTTCTGTGTCGCCTGCTCCACATCTCTCTCTCCCATTAGAGCGAGCTTCCTGCACGTCCACTGGCGGGCACACCTCTCCAATGAATGAATGAGGCTGTCCCCCGCCCCCCCCCCCCCCCGCCAGTGCTCAGTTCACTTGACAGAGCTTGCCCTGGCCAGAAGGCCCCAGACACCCCTCCCTGTTTTCCGACTCTGATCCACTCTCCTCATCTCCCTCTCATCGGTGTTCTTATCACAGGTGCCTAAGGGTTTCTGGGATTGCTTTTTCACTGGGAAGGGGTCCTTTATCCTGTGCAGGGTCTGTCATTGTTGGGGTTCAGGCTGGGTAGTCTAGGCACGAGAATTGGGTCAGAATGGACTGAAAATCCAAGTCACCCTTAGCTGGCGCTCTGACCTCCCCCATGAGCCCCCACCGCTGGTTCAGCAAGGGAGGCGCCAACCCTCACAGTTACGGCACTAATCCTCATGTGGCCAACCCTAAGTCCCCTTCTCCTGCCCCCACCACCCCCAACCACAGCAGGCTGACCCCTCCCCGTGACAACACCAGCTCTGCCCTCTAGCCTCAGTTCTCTGTGCCCGGAACTTCAGACTTTTGGGCTCCCAACATTCCACACCCTTCTTAAAGGGCCACACTTCATAGGGCCAGCTGTGCTGGAGGGCGGCTCTGTCCAGGGAAGGCCACAGGGTGGGGAGGGGTCCTGGGAGGTGGCCCCGGAGACCGGCTGCCCCCAGGCAGGCATGATCAGCTGAGTCTTGCCTCCACACGCTCACACCACCTTCCCTTCATGGTCCTTGACAGGTTTCCTCATCCTGACCCAAATCCTTCCAGGCCTTTCTCGTCTTACCCCTCCGTGTCCCCCCCTCTGCAGCTGGAATCTAGTGCCTATCTTCAGGGCCTTAGCTACCTGCACCTGCTTTCATTGCTGTAACGGCGACGGTTACCAATGTTTGGCTGTGCATTACGGCTACTGACGCACGCAGCTTGCTCCCCTCAAAAGCCTGGGGACCAGGAAGCAGGTCACACTCATTCTGTCGCCCTTCTGTCTGTCACAGCCAGTCGATCTGTGACGGGGCCCTCTCCCCTGGTTGCTGCCACTAACCAGCCGTGTGGCTTCCGTAAACCAACTACCCCAGCGAGCCTCACACTTGTAATTTATTCAGTCAAGTGGGGGCCCCACCCGCCTCTAAGATGATGCCCAGCTGTGCGGGCCTGCAGGGACTTGTGTGCACCTGTGGGTGGGAGGCGGGGGTCGGGCCACGGCTTCTCCCAGGTGTCAGCAGGCCTGCGGAAAGAGTGCAAGGTAGACCCTGGCCCCTGAGGAGCAGGGCGTGAGTGCCAGAGTGCAGCTTGAAGTGTCTTGCTTGATGCCCCAGTCTCTTCACAGCGTCCCCGGAGGCCCCCCCTGAGGAGCCCAAGCCCATGGAGTGTCTGCGCCACTGCCACAGGGAGCCCGTCCCCCAGCAGGGGCTCACCCCCGAGAGACTGCAGGCCCGCAGGCAGCTGTGCGCCGCCTGCGCCGTGTGCTGCGTCTTCATGGCCGGAGAGGTGGTCGGTACGTGGTAGAGCAGCGCCTCCAGCCCCCTCCCCGCACCTGCTCAAGCCACTCTCCCCCTCCCCGCAGGCTCCCAGAGAGGCATTCCCAGGGGCATGGGGGACGGGGCGATGAAGGTTCTGCAGGGCCCCAGACTCAGGACCGGAGAAGGAATGAGGGTCAGAGCTAGAAAGAAGGGGAGAAGCGGAAAGCAGGCCACATGAATGCCCCGTGAGGCCCTCATGGGAGGAAGCCCCAGTCCCACTCCGGTGTGTGTCTCCCCATCTGTGTTACACACCCACGCGCACACAGCCTTCTCGATTGTAAGTGGGAGCACCTTGCAGGTGGGTACCTGGCGCACAGCCTGGCCATTATGACCGATGCGGCCCACCTGCTGGCGGACGTGGGCAGCATGATGGCCAGCCTCTTCTCCCTCTGGCTCTCCACCCGTCCGGCCACCCGCACCATGACCTTTGGCTGGCACCGCTCAGGTAAGGCCCCTGCCTGGCCTGGCGCGCCCTCCAGTCTTGCCCCAGGGTGTGTTGGGGAGGAGGACCCTGCTGGCCTCTGACAGCATGTCTCTGCCCCCACCCCCACCCCGCAGAGACGCTGGGGGCTCTGGCCTCTGTGGTCTCCCTCTGGGTGGTCACAGGCATCCTCCTGTACCTGGCCTTCATCCGTCTGCTGCACAGCGACTACCACATCGAGGGGGGCGCCATGCTGCTGACTGCCAGCATCGCCGTCTGTGCCAATCTGCTGTGCGTGCCAGTGGGGGGCAGGCACCGCATGGGGCCCAAGGGGAGGGGTCCTGCGCCAGCATGGTGGGACTGGCTCCCCCAGGCCCTGAGACACACACACACCGCCCCCCCACCCCCCTTCACACAGTTCTCTGGTTAAAGCTCAGAGACAACTGGATGTGTTGAACACCTGAGAGGCGACTAGGTGACCAGTTGACTTGGTGAGGTCACCTAGCTATTTAGTAGCAGGACCGGAGCTCCGGGGCTCCTGGCACCAAACCCAGTCATACCCTGCCCTGGACCACATTCTTAGTGGCTCTAAGGCGGGCCTGGGGGAGGGCTCTTGGTGGGGTGGGAGGGGCGGGGTGGGCCAGTGGCCTGCCTGGTCTCAGCTCCTTACCTTGCCCCCTCAGGATGGCTTTTGTGCTGCACCAAGCTGGGCCCCCCCACAGTCACGGGTCTAGGGGCTCTGAGTATGCACCGCTGGAAGAGGGGCCGGTGGAGCCCCTGCCCCTGGGGAACACCAGCGTCCGGGCAGCCTTTGTGCACGTGCTGGGGGACCTCCTGCAGAGTCTCGGGGTCCTGGCCGCCTCCATTCTCATCTATTTCAAGGTATTGCCGGGAGGGAGGGCGGGGAGGGGGCTCATCCCGGACAGCTCAGCCGCCCTCCCACCCTCCAGCTCCCCAGACTCCCAGCCCTGGTCACCCTCCCTAGCCCGCAAGCAACCTCTCAGTGGCTTCTCGGGTTGGATTTGTTCAAGAGGCCCCTGCATTGGCCTGGCTCCTGGACTTAGGGGATCTCTTCCTCGACAGCCTCAGTACAAGGCAGCTGACCCCATTAGCACCTTCCTCTTCTCCATCTGTGCCCTGGGATCCACCGCCCCGACCCTCCGCGACGTCCTCCGAGTCCTCATGGAAGGTGAGCCGCTGTGCTGACTGCCCCTCCCTCTCCCTGGCCTGCCGGACCCTGCTCTTCGGCCTCATGCTCCTGTTGCTGGACAGAGGAGTCCGGCCAGGGCTGAATTGGGGTTCAGAAGGTCCAGGAGGGGGGTGTGGGGCCTGCCCTTTGGAAGAGCAGCCCTGACAATGAGGCGCACGGTTCGATGCTGGTTTCAGGTACTCCTTGCAGAGTGGGGTTTGAGCCGGTGCGGGACACACTGCTGTCGGTGCCAGGAGTCCGGGCCACCCACGAGCTGCACCTGTGGGCCCTGACGCTCACCTACCACGTTGCCTCCGCACACCTGGCCATTGGTGAGTCCACACTGGCCAGGCCAGTCCCCTCCCAACATGGGCCAATATTAGCCTGGATTATGAGGGTTGCTGTAGTCTGCTTCTCTCTCTCTCTCTCTCTCTCTCTCTCTCTCACACACACACACACACACACACACACGTGCACGTGTTCGGAATAAGGAGGCCTGACCAGGTGCTCTGGGGACGACAGCTCTATCCCCTGTGAAGTAGCAGTGTAAGCTGCTGACATTTTAAAAAGATCCCTACAACCTACAGGCCCAGGGACAAGGGGCCCTGTCAGGTGAATGAGGGCATCTCCCCTCAGTGAGTCTTCATGCCTTACGAAGATAGTTGTCATGTGACAACGAGGACGAGTGGTTGTGTTTAACGGCAAGAGAAAAGGGGCGGGGCAAGAAGCTATATCTACACCGTGACCCAGCTATTAAAAATACATACGGTGACTCACGAGCTGACAAAGGATTTTTGAGTCCCTTCCAGATGCAAGAGGCAGTCAGAGATATGCTATGTGGCTGCCAAGCGCACTGTGATTTGTGGGACAGGCGGTGACAACGGGAGGGACAATGGGACAGAATGTGAAACATCTGGCTTGTCCCAGAATACCCAGTGGTGGGACGATGGTGTAAGGCCCCGGGAAAGAGCAGCCCCGTGTGTGAACAGGGAGACGGGAGCATCTCCCAAGGCTTTTACAGGCTCCTGCATGACAGAGAGGAAATCCAGCCCCCATTGGGGGCAGGGGGGAACCTGGGGTCCCCTCCACAGAGGGGCGGGCTCAGCCCTCCTTATCTCAGCCCCCCACCTGCTTCCCGACGCCCTCCCTAGGGATTGATCTCCCTCTTATCACTCTCTACAGACGAGGCAGCGGACCCCGAAGCTGTCCTGGCTGAAGCCTCATCCCGGCTTTACTCCCAGTTTGGATTCTCCAGCTGCACCCTGCAGGTGGAGCAGTACCGTGAGGAGATGAGCCAGTGCCTGCGCTGCCGGGAGCCCCCTCAAGCCTGAGCCGCGGCCCCACGCCCACCCACCCTCCCTCCCACCACTACCCACTCCCACCCACTCACTCACTGCCATGCCCAGGCTCACTCCTGGACCCCAGCAGCTGTGTCCCTGCTCCAGCGAGCGAGCCGAGCGGGGCCTAGGCCCCTCCTCTCTCCCTCCTTTTCCCTGCCCCACTCCCCAGCCCCCCAGCCCCTGTGGGCAAGACCAAAGTGTGTGGGGGGAATGGGAGGAGAGGGTGGGAGCAGGGGATCCCGGGGCTCAGTGTGGCGGAGGGCTGTGGAAGTCCCTGGGTCTGGGGAGCTGGGAGCCTCCCTTCCATGCAGCTCATCTGTCTGTGGCAGGCTGGCTGGCTGTGGCATCTGCCTGTCTGTGTGCTGTCCGTGTGCCTGTCTGTGCCTGGGGAGGTCAGCAGGGGCCCCCTCCCCACGTGGCCTTGCTCTGTCTATGCAGGGGCCCCAAAGCCCGCACTTTGTCAGTGTTCCCCAGCCCTGTGGTTTTGTCCGTGTGAGCGTGTGTTCCTTGGTGCTGTGTCCCGTGTGTCCCTGTGCCTGTGTGGCTGTGCTCTGGTCTCTCTGAGTCTGCATCAGCGCGTCTGGCTGGGCACTGTCTGTCCATCCCCCTGTTGGTGCTGCGCCATCGGCTATCCCAGAGCGCGCGAGGACCTGCAGCAGTGCCACCAATAAACTCGTGTGTCGCCCATCGCCAGGCCCCAGGCCCATTCCTCCGAGCGGGAGAGAGAGGCTGCAAGGCCCCGCCCCCGCCCCACCCCACCCATCCCCCCGTTTCACAGTGGGCGCCAGCCTCAATCAGAAGGTCCAAGCCCCTCCCACACACAGTCACTGACTGGGAGACCCCCGGGCTCAGGCTGGGTTGCAGAAGAAAGTGGGAAGCCAAGGGGTCCTAAGTCGTAACAGCTCCTCTTAGTGGGTAGGGGCCCCCTTTGGGCCTGAGTGGACGGCAGCAGGGTCCTTCTGAGGGAGAGTAGTTGGACCACCTGCCTGTGTGGGCCGGGTCTCAAGCCATGGAAACCTCCAGTAGCCTCAGCCCTGAGCCCTCCAGTCGATGCCGACTCAGTGACCCAGGGTAGAAGGGCCTCGGTGTGTTGTTGAGACACTAACTCTAAGCGGGTGCAGCAAGCCCTGCCTTGCTCCTGAGTTCTCCAGCTGCTGCTTTTGAAGTTGGAACCTTGCGGGTTGCAGCCCAAGGAGGAGCTGCGGGGCCACAGGGCTCCCAGGAGGCACCAAGGACCCCTCTGTTTCAAGCGCGCGTCAATAGGTCTGATCTGACAACTCCGTTTCTCAAAGGGCACGTTCCTTTGTTTCTCATTTAAAAACCCCAAAACCTATGCTGTGACTTTGAACCAACAGGCAGAAACTGCCCGTGGTGCTCAAGTAACTCCCCTCCCTGCCCGGCCCGTGGGTGCTGGGTAGTACTGCTCCCCGGGGCTCCCAAGGCTGCATGCAACCTTTGGGAAGCAGATGGCCGAGCCTGTGTGTCTGCTGCGGCACCTCTTGGCCCGTTTGTGCTGTGGGTGGATAGATTTCCAGAGCCATGCCAAGACACTGACATTTTTTCTTAGCCTCTGAAGAATGGTAACATGGAGCTCTGGTGGTACAAGGGTTACATGCCCGCCTGTCAACAGGAAGGCCAGGAGTTCAAGCCTCACCACCCACTCCATGGAAGAACACACCAGGCGTTCTCCCCTAAAGAGTCCGGCCTCGGGAACTAGAGGGGGCTGGTGGGCTCTGCCCCAGAGGGACTCTCTGAGTGGAGGTAGCTTTGCTGGCAAACAATACCGCTACATTTACCACCGACCGGCAATTTCTGTGAGACTCTTTCCCTCAACAATCATCTTGACTTTTTAAAATCAGAATCATTAGACTATAGACTGAAGTGATCTTTATCTTTTATTTTTTTATTTTTATTTTATTTTTATTTTTTATTTTTTATTTTTTTTTAGGCATCACTGCCCTGGTGGTGGGAGTAGGAGGCCCAGCCTTTGCTCCTGGGAGCCGGAATCGAACCTCCATCCCAGTGGGCCGCTCTTTATCTTTTATTTTATTTATTTATTTATTTTTGGCATCACTGCTCTCTGGTGATGGGAGTAGGTTTATCTTTTATTATAAAAGGAACAGCGCTTGTTTTAAGCACCTGGCAAAGGAGAGACGTGCATCCAGCAGAAGGTGATGATTTTCCCTCACAATCAGACTCCTGAAATAAGGGCTATTTGCAATTTGGAAACTTTTCATTTAAAAAAAAAAGTGGATGCATTTCCATATAGTAACAGAAATGGAGTCATTTTAGATACAACAATCCGGTCACCTGCCTGCCTCTGTGACTCAGCCACACGCCCTGGGCACATCTTTCCATGTCACTACACGTAGGTTCCACTGCTCTTTCAGGTGAGCCCTTTCGACTCATTGGAATTGGTCCCCCTCTCCAGAGCTGCTGGGGCTGGCCCAGGTGGGCGGAAACCGACAGATAGGCGGAAACTGCCCCAGCTGGTCTCCATGCTTAGCTGACTCCGGGTTCTTTCTCATTTTACGTCTCATTGATTATAGGCCTCAAATGACAGGGTGGGGGCCGAGAGGGATGGAGATGATGAGGACTGGAGCCTTACTCTTCGAGCAGCTTTGCGCGGCAACCCCATTCTCTGCGCACACTGCTGGGTCTCCGTTGTTCAGGGCAGGAGAAGACCTCTCAGAACAGCAGCAGGTCACCATCGGTCCCCTGCCCTGCCCCCTTGCAGAAGAGGCAGAAGCAGAGGCTCAGAGATGTACAGGAGCTTCCCCAAGGTCACCCAGCAAGAGGCAGGTGCAGGGCCAGAGCCTCAGCCCCACTCCCCTCGGGCCCCCTCTCCCGGAAGCTCTCCGACAGTGGATTTTCTCAGCAAACGCCCCCCAAAGCCAGCGCCTCCGAGGTTAGGACTCATTGGGGCCCTTTTGCCATGGGCTTCAACGCACAGTGCCACAAATTAACCTTGCACGTCGTTTTCTTTCCTTGAGAACGAGGGGGGGCGGACTGCCTTTGAGAGGCCCGCGGCCCGGCCGTCCCTCGCAGGTGCCTCTGGGTGGCTTCAATCAGTCAGTCGTTGAGTGCTTCCCCGTGTGTTGTGCCCCCTCCCCGGGGGGCTGGGGGGGGTACTTTCAGGAAGGGTTGTGACCACAAGGCTGGGCTGGGGCAAAGGGTCCCCTGGAACAGAACAATTGTGAGATGGCTCAGGAAGCCCCCCACCCCCGCCATACAAAGTCTGCCCGGCGGCACCTAACCCTCACTGCTGGATTCAATCCCGGATGCAGCCGAGCGATTTCAGGGTCACGGGGTGACCCAATCCCCCTGACAACAGGCCGGGAACCCACCCGATTGGGTTCACGCGTGCGAGGCTTGGTGAGGTCGATGTGTGAGCCGCACTGCCCAGGTAGGCGCGCGGGAGGTTACCTGGTTACCCAGGTTACCTGGAGTTCACCTAGGACGGCCCAGCTGCGACCCATCAGCAGGGGGCGCCACACTCCGTTCCGGTGCTCCCAAATCCCCGTGGTTCTCGCCGCCTCAGCGGGCAGCCCCGGGTCAGGGCTGAGGCGGGGCGCGGGGATCCGCAAGGCCGGGGCTCTTTCTCACAGCCCTCCCCCGGGGCCCGGGCCGGCCTTATCTCCCTGCGCGGCCTGCACGCTCCCCCCCCACCCCCCCCCGCCCCCACCTCTTGTGCCGGCTTATCCAGCAGTGCCCTTTGCAGCCCATCAGCGATCAGATAGCGGTGCAGGGAGCGATGAGGAGCAGGAGGGTGGGAGGGGGACGCGGGGCGGGCCATCCATCAGCGCAGCCCTGGCAGCTCTTTACACAGTTGATTAACTCGGGCCGCAGAGGCCGAGGGGGGCGGAGCGGGAGAGCA
>PVJH01032201.1:0-22911 GCA_004026705.1 Nesogale talazaci | reverse complement strand
ACCACACACACACACACACACACACACACACACACACACACACACACACACTCTGGCTGAAGTCAGGGAGGTGCTCCCTGGAGAGCCGCCACTGACCTGGAATGGTGTTATCCAAGATGAAAGCCACGCAGCCTCCCACAAACATAGCCGTGGTGAGAAGAACGTTCAGCACCTGGTCGATCCCTGTTATCCCTAGAGGCAGAGAAATCGGCAGGAATCGTCTCAGCATCGCAGAGGCCCGCACGTCCTCTTGGGTCTCTTAGCAATGACCGAGGGGCAGATAACCCCAGCAGAGTAGAAAGCAAAAGCTCACTGCCCCAAAGAGACCCAAGGGCAGAGCAGAACGACTCCTGGTGGTGTCCGGGGCTGTAACTCTCTACAGAAGGAGACAGCCTCCTCTTTCTCCCCCAGAGCAGCGGGTGGGTTTGAACTGCTGACCTCTCCGTGAGCAACCCAGGGCACCTATAAAGTCACCCCTGGTCACAGCGGAGTGAGGTTCAAGTTCCCGAAGCTCTGGGCGCCCAGTCCAGGGAGAGAAGTGGAACCCTTTGAGAACCGGTGCCCGGGCCAACGACTCCCCCTTGAACCCGAGGTCTGTTTTCCTTACCTGTGACGAGAGGGTTCTGTCTGAGGTAACTCGGGAGGACGAGTCCAAAGAAGATGGAGAATCCGAGCACAAAGAGGTTCCGGGAAGAATTTAAGTCGATGAACTGCAAGTTGGAGAGCCCAACCGCTGTGATCATCCCTGCAGAGAAAGCACAAGGCCGCAGTCCCACCATCATCAGATGTCCAAGTCCATGAGGGCAGGTTCCTCCCTTTTTCCCTCAGGAACCCTTCCAGGGGTGGGATTTGAGGGGGGGGGGGGGTAGGGCCTGGCTGGCAAGGTAGCCAGCCTGGGTGACCGAGTCCAATAGACTTTGGTTTGTGTGTTTCGTGTGCTTATACAGGGCCAGCAGGATCACGCTGCACACTGATCTCCTATAAGGCCTCTATGCACTTTTCCATCCAGCAAGGAAGCCCACCCCAAGGAGCAGAGGTTACCAAGCGTTGGCGGAATAATGGCACAGAAAGACAATAGGGATGTCCCTCCCAACTTCTAGAAGCCCTGCCATCATGCGCCCCCATTTCTCTGAGTGACTTGCCCAGAGGTCTGCTTGATCAAGAGCACAGGGTCCTGTGACGGCCCCCTTGAAGAGGTGGGGGTGACCGCCCTGCTTGGCCCTACCATGACCCTGACCCAACCCACGAGGGGATGCAGGGAAAAGTACCCGTTTCTACTGAACATGGAAGTGGGTACATCGTGGCCTTGGTCCTTGCAGAGACCATGCCATGGGCACAGAGCAGAAGCGTGCCTCCTGGGCTCTCACCATGGGAAGCCAACCACCAGACCGGTCTTGGAGGCTCCTCAGATGCCACAGGGTCCACAGGAGCTGAATGGTGAGCACCCCTGGGGAGCCCCCGGGTGGGTGTTTGAAAACGCACTGCCCTTGGGTCCATTCTGACTCCGGCTGGCTCTCCAGGACAGGGCAGAGCTCCCCACGGGTTCTCACGGCTGGAGATCTTGGTGGAAGCAGGCAGCGCCCAGATCTTTCTCCCAAGGGGCGATGGGTGGTTTCTCAGGGCCAACCTCAGGGTTAGCAGGGAGGTCTGAACCACTGAGCACCAGGGTACCTTCCATGAGGAAAGGGACAGCTGCAGAAGGCAGACAAGGAGCTGGAGGAGGGACGCCTGGTTCCCGGGAAACATATCCTTACCGAAGAGCGTGCAGAAGAGGGCGCCCAGCACAGGATCGGGAAGAGATGCGAACAGAGCGCTGAACTTTCCGACCATGCCTAGGGCCAGCATCAGGGCCGCTCCGTACTGTATCACCCGGCGACTGCCCACCTGTGAGACGTGAGCAGAGGAGGGGTCTGCAGAGCTGTCTCTCACACACAGGCCCACTGTACTCAAGGGGCAGCCCCCCCGGGAAAACCACCGCCCCCACACGGAAGCACTGATAGAGCCTCAGCCCCACCTTCCCCACATCTAAAACCAGAGTCTCAAGAGAGCAGAGGGGCCACTGCCCCAATTCATGATAATTCCACCCCAAACATGATCCATAGGGTTTGCCTGGGCTGGTTTTCAGAATTCGATCGCCAGGCCTTTCTTCCTAGTCTGTTTTAATCTGGAAGTGCTAAGGGAACCTGCTCAGCATGCCAGCAAAGGACTGAGCACGAAGGAGGTGCAGTGTCTGGGAGTGCTCCCTGGTCTCTCCAGCAAGGGTGGCCGGCACGGGACTCATGAACCACCAAAGCTGGGGCACTTCCAGCTGGCAGCAGCCAGGCTCACTTCAAAATGAGCACTCATCTCCACGTGTAATCAACCTCAACCATTCCAGCGATTCCAGAGGACAAAGACAGCCCATCTTTCTCCGCTGCTGCCTCCTCTCTCCTCACTTTGGTGGCAGCCCCAGGCCCCCACTGGTCTGTGCAGACCTGCTCCTGTCCCACCCTTCGGTGCCCACCCTCAGGCCTCCTCCCACCCCACCGCGCTCTGGGAGTTGAGGACAGCCTTTGGTCTTTTCAAATGGGGAATGTCAAAGGCTGCCATTTCTCACCATCCACTAAGGACACCATGTCCCCAAAGCCTTTCAGTCTACTTTCTCCAGCAGCTAGATCAGACAAGGGCCCAAGCTGGCAGGAGCAGCACCCCCCCCCCCCCCCCCCCCCCCCCCCCCCGCCCCACCTGATGTCAAGGCTTCCTGGTCTCTTTCTCCAAGAGGGAGCCCAGAAGAGACAACAAAACTGTCAGGTGGGCTTGAGGATTGAGCGTCAGCTGTTTCTATCTGTGTGACCAAAGCATGTCACGGAGCCTCTCTGGGCCCCAGGAGCCTCATCTCCACAGTGAAATAACTGCATGGCCATGCTGACAATAACGTGCAACAGTGTGTTCAAATGCATTCCATCAGTGCCTGGCAAGCACCTACTGGCCTCCCACCTTGCTCTCCCTGCCCCCAGGCCCACAGTCTTGGACACCTTCAGCAGGAAACCCAGCCTAGCTCGGCTCTCCCCTGCACAGCCACCTTCCCATCAGCCCTATGGCTCAGGCCACCCAGAGGCTTGGTTAGTGCCTTATGTACAGTTTGTTGGGATCTTGTTTTTTATAAAGCTAGCTGCATTTTGTTCTTGAGAATACATATAGCATCTCAAGCATTCCTGCACGTGTTCTCCCACTCAGCGAGGCTGGTTATGGTCTGGAGTGGTGTGGCCACGGTTCCCCCTCTTCTGAGGTCTTCCTGCTCAGGAGGCAGGCCACTGTCACTTTGCTCACCCACAGATGGTCCAGGAAAGAGTAGCAGGTTCACAGGAGAGCTCTGTTCCTTGCTAAGTTACACTCTTGTTAGACACTTTAAGATTACAGAGGGCAGTTTGGGGTTAAGTTCTCAAGACTATTTCAGGGTAGGCATTTTAGGGGCTCGACCAGACCCTTTGGTTCTGAAAAATCTTGAGTAGAAGGCAATGGGAGTTCCTGTTGTGCTCGCCCCCCCCCCCCACCCCCCATTTCGTGATCAGGATCATGCTATTATCTCTGATCCAGTTGTTCAGGAATGAGGGCTAAGCAAAGCAGGCGGCTGTGCGTGGGGTTCAGTAGGCTGTGCGTGGGGTTCAGTAGCCACACACTGGGTTCCTTCCTCCTATTCTGGATTCTCTCAGTTGTTCCAGGTACACTGAGACCAGGTGTCATGCCCTGGAGGCCTGCTTACATTGCCTAGTGTTTGGAAGCCGATCGCTTCCTAGCCCGTCTTCATTAGGAAGCTCCACTGAGAAGGTATTCAGCACCCTGGCCGGGAACAGCAAACCAGGGTCTCCTGTGTGGTAGCGGAGAGAGGCTTGACCATGAAAGCCCGGTTGCATACATTTGGTACCTGGTTTCTTTTCATATGACTGTAGAACCTGGCAGAGGGATTTCTTTTCCAAAAGCCTCTGCACTTTCTTTGGCGAGCTAACCCCCTAATTGTATAAAGGTCACCCAGGACTGCCCCACAAGCTCTTGGGGTTCGGGAAGTGGTGGCTGAGTAGCCACTGGCTGGGGACTTCACTGGAGCACGTTGTGTTGGGCAATGCACAGGGCCAGCCGGCTGGCTGCATTTCTGCATTGATCACATGGCCGGCGAAGAGCCCCCTATGGCCTTAGGCAACCCAGGTAGGAGTCTACTGGCTAGTATGGCTGTGATGATGGAAGCTGGGGGTGGGGCAGAGGCGAGGCTGGCAGGTAGCACTCTGGGCCCAGGCCCCGGCTTCCTCCCGAGTGATTCACTGGGACTTGTTTGTATCCACTAGGCTTCCACGCCAGATGTCATCCGAGAGAGGAGTCCTAGGGTGAAGGGTGAGCACCTTGTTCACCTATAAACTGAATCTCTAGAACATCTCTTCTCTAGAACACGGTCATTTTGCTCTCTCTGTTCCTGCCACATCAGTCTCCTTGCTGTGTTTCAATGTGCCAGGCTCGGCTCAGTGGCCTGGCTGCCAATCGGGGCTTCCATATCCCTGCTGGAACTCACCACCCTGCACATGAGTCGTCCCTGACCCGTCCAACTCAGTGCTTACCCCAGGACACACTGCGGCACTTGTGGTCGTAGCTGATTGTCCACTGACTGCCACTGACTGCCAGAAGGCCCACTCCCTGAGGACAAGGGCACTGTCCCCCCAACACTCACTCAATGAGCCAAGTGCTTGCAAAAGCAGGTGCAGCGAGGGCAGCAGTGGATCAAGGTCTGGAATGCACTCAGATGGAGGCGACAGACACACGGGAACTTCCCTACGGTGCCGGCCAAAGGAGGAGAGGCCTCCAACCCTGCCCCCTGACGTCCCTCAGAGAAAAACAGGGGCTGAAAAGAAGACAGCTGCAGCAAGTCCGAGGCCTTTCTTTCCTTTGAAAACTCACCAGGGTCAAACCAGCCAACACAAGGGGAGCCTAAGGCTCAACCCTCTCATGGGGAAACCCACCTACCTTGGTGATCCCCAGCACTCCGATGTTGGGGCTGGATGATGTGGACCCGTTCCCAGTGCCGAAGACGCCATCAAGCACACAGGAGACGCCCTCCACGAAGATGCCCCTGAATGGGAAGGATGGGGGGCAAGAGAAGCACGCACTGAGTGCGAGGTGAGGCCGAGAGGCTCCCAGGTGTGGTCCAGGGATGGCACACCCCAACCTCACCCCAGGTCTCCTGAATCAAGGCTAGCATGTGAACAGGGTCCCTCCCACCGCCCCCCGCGCCCCATCGATCATGAGAACATGCCAAAGGAACAATTCCAGCTCAGAGTCACCCTCTATCTACAGGCTTTCTGAAGGTGTCTTCACGGGAGCAGGCACTGTCATTGTGTTCCTGCTGAGCAGGCTGGTGGGTTTGAACCGCCAACCTCGCCACCAGGACTCCTCCACATTTTACAGGTGCTTAAAAATCATCCTACGTGAAGGCAATGGATTTCCATCAGAAAACAGGGCCAGGCATTGGAACCTAAGGCAGAAGCGCTGGCAGCGGTGGAAGGACCATGGGTGGGTGGCAGAGACGGGGTGGTATAAAGACAAACATGGGTGTCTCCCGAGATGGCGACAAGCTGGCTTGAGTCCTTTGCTGTTCACATCGACTTTCAGCAGAGAGGAAATGCTTCATCAACGCATACGCGCAGGCATTTCCAAAAGAATCAATATAGGAAGTTGGGTTCAAAACTTACTGGGGAAAATGCCATTCTTTTAACTCACCCCCCCCCCCTTATTTTTATGGGACCTTTCTGAAACCCCCTTGTAGATGGAGCTAATCCCACGCAAGAGGAAGATGCAGAAACCAGGACCCGGAGGCCCTTCCAGAACTGCTGCAGCCACAGGAGGGAGACAACAGGCCCGCCCGGGAGCAGCCAGGGGCTGGGGCTCTGGGGGTGAGCTGGGCCATTTCCTCTGTAGATGCCACGGTGTCCAGGCACTCCCCGCATTCAGGGGCAAAGGACTACGTGTGCAGGGAGCGTCCCCCCAAGGTGAGTCCTGACCCCCTCGAGCTGGCAGACTTCCTGTACTCTACTCTCTCATGCAGAGCCCGTGTGACTAACATGTGCTCTGAGGAACCAACCCTGGGAAAAGCCACGTGGGTGCGATCCGACTCCTGGCAGCCCCGTGGGGGTCAGGGCAGAACTGTGCCCGCCTCCCCTCCCACACCATCGTGGGTGTTCAATGGCTGGCCTCTGGAAGCCGACTGCCAGGCCTTTCTTGCACAGTGCCTCTGGGTGGCCTGAACCCTCACACCTGCCGTCAATAGCCGGGTGTGCTCTCTGCACCTGTCAACGGGACCCCCAAATGAAGGAGCAAGCACGGCAGTCCTGGCTTCTAGGAGTGAAGGTGCAGCATGCTCTCCCAGAGGGTGTATTTCCACTATGTATTCCCGGTTTCCTGTAGGGAGGGAAGCTGGGGGCCAGGAGGCTAGAACCGGGAGGTGGCTTGTCCAAAGTCAGATGGCCACTGGGTGGCCCTTTGCTGTGTCTGTGCAGAAACACTTAGGATGCTTCTTCCCCAAGAGGCAGAGCACCAGGCGGCAGACGGAGCCAGTGGCTCCTGGAACGTACCTGTTGATGGCGTGGATGGGCGGCGGCGGGGCGCAGGACAGGCGCGCACAGGCGTAGTAGTCGCCGATGGACTCGATGATGCTGGCCACCACGGCACTGAGCATGCCGATGACGCCGGCGGCCGAGACGGTGGGCAGGCCCCACTGGACTGAGAGGGGGGAAAAGGACACCACGTATGGTTACTCTCTACGTTCCTGGGAGGGGCAGGTGGGCAGCTGGCCCCACGGGCCCTCAGATTGAAGCTTCTGGAAGTACTCAGACAAACCCAATCTAACCCACTGCCACAGAGTTGATGGTGACTCCCAGCCACTCTGCGGGACAAGGCAGCGGTGGCCCCTGCGAGATTCTGAGCATGCAGCTCCCGTGGAGGTGCTACCACGTTTAACTTGGAAGTCCTCAACCCCTCTGATAACTTGGGAGTGTTACTAAGGCAGAGGAAGATAGCTGTGATGAGGCTACCCTGCCCTTTCACTGCAAAAAAAAAAAAAAAAAAGCAGAGGGGGTGGGGAGAGATGGCCTTTGGGCTGCATGGAAAGGACCGACAACTTGAGTTCTGCAGAACCTGGCACAGAATAATGGGGCTCTTGCCTGCCCCCTCAGGGGTGGGGTGGGGTGGGAGGTGGGAGTGGGTGGAGATCCATGAAACCCTGATAGGACGCATGATGCCAGGATGGACACGCCTTCTCTAAGGCAAGCACACTTTTCTTCCTTCAAGAGCACTGCATTCTGGGAATGCAGAAGGGTCTCCTTGTGAAAAAGCACGCTTTCTGTGGGCACGTGCACCGACTCGCCACACAGAGGTCTTCCTGCGTCACCAAGCAGATGCCCTTGGTGGAGAACTCTATGCCCACCAGCCCGCCTCTCCTGGAGGAGAGCACAGAGGTGGGCCGGCAGGACTGGTCAGTGTGATGTGAGGGCCCTTCGAGACACACTGTGCTTCCTGAGCTGAGGCTCCAGAGCCACGGTCTGCCAACATTTTTGCTCTCAGACCCAGCCTGACAAGTCTTTCCATTCCCGGTTTTTCCTCCTCACCCAAACATGAGACTTCAAAAAGTTCATGGGAGGGCAAAAAAAAAAAAAAAAAAACCCAAATCACACCATCTTTTAATTTTGTTTCTACTACCAACGTTTCTGATGCCCGTTTCCGTGACGGCTGAGCCGGGGAATGAATTGGAACCATCAGAGGAAGAGCGTGCCAAGCCCCGAAGACAGTCCCTGGTAAAAGCAGCAAGCACGTGATGATGTCCTGTGTTCATCCAAGCCACGCTAGGGCTGGGGTCTCAGATGTGGTCCACGTGAATCCAACTGATTCCTCACTGGAAGGGGGAGGCCTTATTCCTGCCCCCAGTTACTCGACACTCAAATTGCAACGTGAGCCCCATTTCCTGCTCATTTGTGCATATCGGTTTACCCCTGGCAGCTGGGACCCAAAATAAAAGAAAGATTATGGCTCCTCATTAAAAGCTTATATAAATTCCATCACGCTTGAGCAGCCAGGCTTGCTAATCTGCAGGACCTCCCACCTGAGCCCCGCCCTTGGAGGCTCTGGCTGGTGCCATGCAGTTAGCGAATCCCTCTTCTAAGCAGGCACCCACCAGCACTGGGCACCAATGCTCATGACTGGCAAGGAACCCTGTGACCCAGATTTCGTCCTGGCGAAGCCCCAGTCACCGGGCCACTGGAAAGGAAAAGTGGCTTAGTCTCGGTGTTAATCGATGGCCTCTTGGTAAGGTATCTGTTCGGTGGCTCTAATCCTCTGATGGGGAGGAGACCTTTGGGAGACAGGTTGGGACAAAGAAGGCTTTTCAAGCCGCAGAGCGGCTGGCCAACTCCTAGCCCCTCTGAGTTGGGCCCTGCGGCTCCTGGCTGCCAGAATACTCACATGGGTAGGGGACCTTGAACCACGGGGCGACCAGAAGCACGCCTTGCCTGGCATCTGTGCGAGCGTAGAAGCCGTACTTGGTGCTGTCGGGAGGGAAGACATCCGTCACCGTGAAGATGAAGCAGAGCAGCCAGGCCACGAGGATGGCCAGGATTATCTGAAGAGGCCAAGGAGAAAGACTCGGTCAGGCCAGCGGGGCAAGTGGTCATCCTCCACTGAGTCACTCCCACGATGCCAGAAAACAAAAACGACACCGCCAATGTGCAGACAGGATGAGGCCTTCAGTGGAAACCGGTTTAAGGAGTGCCACTGCACACAATGCACGCTAACCCTTCTGAAGCCTGGCCGCCCAACTCATCACAGACACCACGCCCAGGCTCCCTGGGTCCCAGGCTCAATGGTCCCCTGTGGAGGTACTGCTCAGAGGAGGAGCAACAGCTATACAGGCCAGCAGGGCAGCTCGGGTGATCCTCATGGACTCGATCCCTCTAGGAGGGCCTGCTCATAATCTTCCGTTCCATAATGCCACAGCTATGGCCCAAAGGAAAGGTTATCATCAGCTGAAGGACACTCACGGGGAACATTTTGAAAAGCTGTAACTTGTACGCGGTCCATCCTTTCTTCGACTTGTAAATTGGGAGAGGGAATTTGACATTCCGGGCATATTGAGAAAACAGCAATACTAGGAAAATTGTCCTGAGAAGAGAAAGAAAATAAATTAGGTCAAAAGGCATCATATGTCTGGAGTTTGAAATAATGTTTCAACGGCAAAAAAAACCGCTGTGTTAAAGTCTCTTTCACCTAGAAAGCCTCTTAGGGATACTTGCAATCCCATCTCTGGGAAGGTACCCTTCTTGGGGTGTGCTAGAACTTCTTCACCTGGTGTTTCATGACACAGAACAAAATAGCAAGAAATATGTCCCAGTTCAATTTCCCTAGAGTAAGAAATCTCCAAAGATGTGTTAAGGAGCTGCTAGCTATGGTGGGGGACAAGCTGCACAATCTGAACTAGCCAGGAAGCCCCACGCACACAGACACACTCTAAAATACTTTCGGGATGAGAATCCAGTGGTGAAGTGTTCTCTGGTTGATTTTCTACTCTTTGATATTTCCTAATTTGCTGATTGTGAGCAAATCTTCCTTTTCAAAATGGAAAGGCGCCCACACTGAAGAAAACGATGCACTGTCAAGGGGAGCCCTGGTGTTGTGGTGGGTTAGCGCACGGGTTGCAAACCACAAGGTCGGGAGGTCACGTCCATCGGCCACTCCCAGGGAGGAAGAGGAGGCTGGCTGCTCCCATAGGTCTTAGAAACCCTCCATAGGGTCTTAGAAACCCTCCATAGGGTTTCTGCCATGAGTCAGAACAGACTCTACGGCAGGGGATGACTGTAATCTGGGCAGTGGAATCCAGTATGAACCATAATATCCCCAAGAGGGGGGTGCCCATGGCAGCCAGTGAGCTTGGGTCTTCTCCCACACTGTGTCTCAGTCTTACGGAGGCACTTTAAGGGTCATTCACAGAGCATGAAGCCCACAATCACACAGCCAACAGTTTCCAGACAGAGGCTGGGCTCAGGGTATCGCCTTAGAGCTTAAACTCTTACTGCTCCAATGCACAGGTGGCAAAGAGGGGCTGCCCCAACATGGCCCCTGCCCTGAGCGCTCCAGGGGGTGGTGGGTGGTAGTGGTGAGGACTCGTGACTGCCGACACCGCCTGACCCACCTGGGATACTATCTGGTTAGCAGTTTTATAACTGCTTCCAGCCCCAGAGGCATACCCACGTGTCTACCCATCCACGTGGACTTCCCATCCCCAAGACCCAGGTGACAGGAAAAGTGGGTTCTTGGGCAATGCTCAGCTTAATTGCTCCCTGGGCAGGGTTCCAATCACTGAGAAGGGATTATCCAGACCCAATGACAGCAGGCTCAAGTATAGCTTTGCCATCACGTGCCTGATGAGGTACAGACCTCAGCCTAGCGCAAAAGCAGACATGTGAGTGCCACGGGCCGGCTGACCACCAAGGACCCAGGGCCCCTGGTGCAGAAAGCCACTGGGCCAGGACTAGGAAAGAGGGTGGAACTATCCACGGTGCCCAATTGGTCTCACACCTTGGGAATAGTGAGATGCCTCAAGAAATATTAGGGCATCAAAAAATATCAAAACTTTAAGACTTTCATAAAATTTCCATACTTAGTAGAAACCAAACAAACCTATTTACCTCAAAGTGACACCGCAAGATTCCCCAAAGCCCCTGTGTGCTACCCGCTATTATTTCAAGCAGCACTCTATCTCACCATCACCCTTCCAAGGAAACATTCATTTTCAACATGCTTAGAAGGGGTGGGGCCAATGACCACCTAGGCGAGGCAAAACAGAAGACCCCAAGGATCTTGGGGACCACAGAGGCTCAGAGAACGGACAAGCAGGGGATAGTGACACACAGGCAACGTGGAGGAAAATTTAAAAAATCCTCCTGCTTGGATGCTGTCATGGAGGACACATGGCATCAGTCATTTGTCCACACCCAAGGGGGACCTGGGCATACACCAAGGTCTTCGGCTAACAAGAACACATCAAGACTGATCCATCAATTATAACAAATAGGCTACACTCGTGTGAGATACTAGGCACACAGAAGCAATGGGGTCCCTCAGAGCGGGCTACTTGCTGTCCTCCTTTGTAACTGGTTGCTTAGACACGATAGCCTTGGGTGACTACTGACACCATTAGCATTTTTTTAATTAATGAAGGTCTTTATAATTTAGAGCCACTAGCTCTGTTGTGGAATTTGTTGTATAAACATTTCCCCAGATTTACAATTTAGTTTTTGGTGGTTTTGAATGTGTGTTTTAAAAGCTTGAGTTAGGAAATCTTTAATTATCTTCTGTTCAACATCTGCTTTGCGAGAGGTCTTCCTGACTAATGATTAAATAATTTTGGAAGCTTTCTTCTGGTGCAGTCTTATGTCCTATATTTAAGTCTTCAATTCAACCAAATTTAAGCTTTTTCCTCGACAATTCTTCCAATACCATCCCCAGGACCTGTCAGGGTCCTAAGTCCACAGTATTACTGATCTGTATAATCACTTGTGTGTGTGTGTGTGTGTGTGTGTGTGTGTGTGTGTGTGTGTCTTTTAATCCTATAAGGGCAGGTTACCACTCCCATCCGGAGGGCTTTTCCGGTATTGACCCGTTACTGTATTTGTTTGTCCTCTGCATCAGTGGACTTCCTAAGAACGCAGTTAAATGAGGCTGATGATCAGGAACACGCTTCTCTCCATCCTCAATCATCAAAGGCCGGATGTCAGTCTTTCACCACTGACGCGTGATGCATTTTAAGACCTCGTTCAGGAAAGAGTCTTTTATTTCTCACGGATACGGGTTGAACTTCATCAAGAGACCTGCCCCCACCTTTTTAAGAGCACCTGATATTTATGTAGGATCTAAAAGGTGGTCACAGTATTTGCCAAGAGCAACAACAACAACAACAACAACAACAAAAATCAATGAAGAAGTCCAGGAGGCGCGCGCGTGTATATAAAGATGGTTTAATACTTGTGTGCATTTCTTAATTACAGTTTTAATTTCACAATACATGGCATCAAATTCTCTTTATGATCAAGGCTGGTTGACTTCCCTTCCTCTCCAAAATAAAGGAGAATTATAGTGTATGAGCCATTGGTACATATCAGCTGTTCACAGATCTGGTAGAGAAGGTGAACAGAATCTGTGTTCCAGCTGACATCCTATGCATTTGGTTTGCCAAAGGGTATGGTTTGCACCGGGAGTCCCACCTCTGTTCTGTGTCTTGACATAAAATTCAGGCTCCACGGGGCTCCTTCTGGGGGCAGAGCTTGTTTGAAAGCGGATTGCAATGACTCCCCTAGCCAACCCGGGAAAAGGACTTGCCTGGGCCCACCATGGAAGCTGGGGACCCCAGTCCACTTGGACACCCACAGTGCAGTGGTCAGAAGGCGTAATCGTGAACATATCCCAATCACAGTCCCATTCCTGTCTCCTGGTCCTACCTGCAGCTGCTCTGCTGGGAATCAAGATTTTGTGATGAATGTCTATTGCTTTCTATGTTCTGTGAACAGCACACTGGTCATGGGGTGTCAGAGACCCTCGCTGGCCTTGTGCTGGGGGCCTTCCTCATCTCCGTGATCTGTCTTTGGCTTGGTTACAACTTAATTAGGGGGTCTCTATAAACTTTGAATTTGGGAACTTTTCCCCTTAAAACAAATTAAAAGCATATATCAAAAACTAAGAAAAAATGTGATGTAAGCAATTCACTACGAAGGGGAGCTGAAACGTTCATAGAAAATGGAAGGAAAAGACCAAGGCCTTCTCCCATAAACATTCTGAAGCTCCCTCATACAGTCAAAACAAAAGTCAGTTCAGTAGGAGAAAGGTGGTCCTAACATACTTACTGGGCAATGTTGCCAGCAACAGTGTATGTTTTCAGTAAGATGAGTACAGCACTAAATTATGATGACACTATAATCTAACCTAACTCTTGAGAGGTCGCTAGAAAGTAAAAGCATTACATGGGGGTGGCAGCAGACTCTGATAAAGGGACTATTTACAAAGGCATCGGCGAGGTATAAGGAATCTCCCTGCAGTTAGCAAGAGGCCTGTAAACTCAAGCTTAAGAGGAGGAGCAACTTCCAGACGGGCCTAAGACGGATGGACAGGGCTGCCTGCTTGAAGAGAGAGGGACTTAACCAGAAGAAATGTCTTGCCCTCACGCCAGGCCAGGGTAAGAAGAGTGGATAAGAGTGGATGTGGATGGGGCAGCAAGGGTTCCTTGCAGAGAGCCTGGATGTGGTAATCAGAACGCAATCCACGCTTGTCTCAAGCGAACACCGAGGAGCCCTTCAGTGGAGGAGTGGTGAGAGGTCGGGCTGGGGTCGGCAGTTTTAAACCCCCGACCACCAGCAGCTCCAAGAAGACTGGGCCTTCTCCGCCCCTAAACAGTTACGGCCTCAAGAAACCCACAGGGGGTCTCGAGGAGTCCGCATGGACTTAATGGCAGAGAGAAGGAGGAACAAAAGCATCTTTCAGAAAATTGTCACCGTGCTTCTCATAAAAACCTATCCAGAAAATGCACCAGGGATTGATGGTGGATTTATCCAGACAACTCACTCAACTTATTCTTGGATTCCAAGACATGTGGAATCCAAGACACAACACATATGGGTGCTCAAGTCTTACCTGTAATAGTGCTTCCCCAAACCGTGTTCTAAAGAATATTCTTCCCAGATGTTTATAGCTAAGGAGCCCGTAAAATAAATGCCACTAGATACAAAGGCCTTTCTGGGCAGACTTTCACTGTGAAAGGCTGTGAGGAGCATTTAAAAAAAAAAAGATGCCAAAGGTGAGACCGCTTCACCCCCGCGGCTCCATGGGTGCATCTATCCCTTCAGAAGGCAGATGTCGGCACACAGTTTTCCCTCCTTTTTCCTGCTCTACAGCAAGTGAAGCAAGGAAAGTGCTCCCCCTTCCTTGACGTTTATTATTGGACCAACTGGGCCCAAAGCTTTTGGGAGTTGGAAGGGGCGGGGGGGGGGGGGGGAGATAGAAGTCTTTGATAATGTTCCTGACTTTCCCATGGCCATGGTTCATTGCCCCCTCTCACTCCCACCCCCCGCAGACCTCCTAGCATCCATTTACCTGGTAGCAGGTATTACAAGCACACACCACCTTGTCCAGTACGCGGGAGGAGCTCTTGGAAACTGAGAAACTGAGAGCGACGATGAAACCTCTCAATGGAAGGGGTCAACAGATAAGAGCTGAGGAACACTCCCTGAAGAGTGAGGGAGGAAGACAAACAGATGGAAAAGGAGAGGAAAGAACTAGGAGATTCAGCACCTTGTAAGCTGTAAGAAGAACACACACACACACACACACACACACACACACACACACACACAAATATAACTATTTGGACTGCCGGGCTTTCCGCACAGAGATCGCCAGGAACCCTGGTCAAGAAATAGAAACAGACCCCCGGGGTGGAGGGGAGGTGTTGGGAGACCTTTCAGACACCCAAACTAAAAAAGACTAGGAAGGTTCCAGACTCCTGGCTCATGTCTCGGGAGCTCCAGGACAGGAGGAAGGAGGAAGCCTTAAAGAGATACCCACCCACTGGACCGAGTGGATTCCGACCCGCAATGCCCACAGGACCAAGCAGGAGGGCAGGAGGGCCTCGCAGGGGTTCCCGGGGGTAAAACTGGATGGAGGCAGACAGCCTCACTGTCTCTGTGAAGCAGCTGCTGACCTCCAACGGAGAGCCCGGCTAGCAGCCGATAATCAACCAACCCCAGCCCCCGGGGTGACAGCTAAGCATTTTACAGAATTAAGGGCCCGCTGGAGAAAGCAGAGATTAAGAAGATGGAAATTATTCCGAAAGGGGCCGAGGGTGAGGTCTGACAAGAGCAGTGTCGATGTCCAGAGGAGTGCAGGGGTCCAGAGATGCAGGGCCTTTTCTGGAGGGTCGGACACTACATGAGAAAAAAGGGAATGGGCAGGGGCCAGGGCGCCTCCAGGGCTTCCGGCTAAAGGAAATACTGTGGTCAAAGCAGACAATGAAAGGTGAAACGGGAGACAGGGACGCTGCTTGGGAAGCAGGGGGAGGGGTGGGGAAGCTTGGAGCCTTTTCCCTTTGAAGACAGAAAGTACCTTGGGAAGAGCAGGCAGGGAAAGCAGGGCAATGGGGGTGATGTCTCTGAGGGTGGGCTACGGAGTGGAGTCTAGGCTGCAGATGCCACTGCCTGTAACACTGGATAGAATGAGAGCTCCAGGGGACGAGGAATGTGTCGTGGTGGGAAGGAGACCACGGATTAAGCTCTGAGCGGCCTCAATGTTTAGAGCAGCGGTTCTCAACCTGTGGGTCATGAATCCTTTGGGGATTGAACGACCTTTTCACAGGGGTCGCCTAAGACCATCAGGAACCGAGACACCACTCCTCCATCGTCTCCAGGTGGGTCCGCCCACATATGAGTACCTGGCGTGAAGACTGTTAACCTAAGCTACACCCTGCTTCCCGAGACAAAATTTCGTTTACTTGTAATTAGAAATAAATTTCACAATATATTGTTTTTGTGATTCATCACTATGCTTTCAGTGACGTTCAGTGATACTGAAAACACATCTTGCATATCCTAACAGTAGGAAAGTGACAGGAAGTGGCAAGGAAGACAATTTCATGGTTGGGGGTCACCAGCACCTGCGGAGCTGGTGGAAGGGTCGTAGGAAGGTTGAGAAGTGGTTTCTTTGGGAAAACAACCCTTTCCGTTTGGGTTTTTGTTTTTAATGATTTAATCCGGAGGCTGGGAGTATAGGCTTGGGCCCGGAGCACGCTTTCTCTTTCATCTTGATTAGCTTTGCCAACAGCGCGTCTCTGTCGGTCCTTATTGAATGGCTGGCTTTCGAATGTAGCGCTTCCGTCTGCTCCCTGCTTTCTGCGTCATCGTCAGTTCTCGGCTTTCCTGACAGGGCTTTCAGTCCATGTAGTTCCCTGTTTCTGACGCTGGGAGCTCAGTTCTCCAAGGACAAAGAGCGGGGCCCTTCTCTATGGATAATTAGCCCTGCGACTGGCAGCATTTGGGGATGAACAAGCCGAGCTCCATTTCCTCTCCAGGAGCTATTTCCAACTGTGCTCTCGGCTCCCACGCAGTTTCATCCTTTTGTTGCTGGCTTCCACTTTTAGGCGCCATGGAAAGCACACTTTCTGCTGTCTCTGATGCATGACATTTCACTGACTCATCAGTCTTGATGCCAGCTATGCACCCGGGCTGGGGTGGGGAATTTTTTTTTTTTTAATCAGTTGTTGGTGACATGTAACCTTACCTTCATCTGTAACAATGCATGAACACTGATCGTGCTATGCCAACCCCCAGACCGAACCCACTGCCCTTTAGTCAGCTCAGACACAACTTCCACACACGGCTCCCGAGGTGCTCGGGGTAGGAGCAGACAGTCTCAATTCTATTTATTTTGTTGACAGCCTCAACTTTCTACTGTGGGCGCAGTTAGCTGTCCTATGCTTGTCCGATAGCTGCCTTGACTCTATTATACTTTCACTGTGTACCGGGACTTAGCACACAGAGGCAGGACTGAGTGTCATAGGTTAAGCTCCAATCAGATCGACTGGGTTTCAAAACCCATCTCAGACACTCGCTGGCTGTATGTGCCTTCAAATATCTATTGGTGTTCAAGGAGAATAGCAATCGCATCGGCCCTAACTTATAATGTACACACCAAATGTTACATACAGTAAAGGACTCAATAAATTCCACCCCCGTTATATAATTACAGAGTAAACCTACCCCTCCATTTATTGACCATCTTGTGATCTGACATGTCACACTGGAGAAATAAGCAAAAAACCTACTCTCTGGCTATTTGGGGCATTAACGAGGCATAACTGGCAGACACCAAGGTATGAGGTGAGGGTAAGACTCGCTGGGATGGACAGGGAGTATCAAGTTGGCTGGGCCACGATTCTGAGTCGCTAGGCAGTTATACAGCTTGGCAGTTACGTAACGATGTAGTCATCTTCCATTGTGTGCCACCCTCCATTTCTGCATGAACATCGTGGTCTCTGTCAATAAGTGAGGAGTCAGTATAGTCTGCAGCACCAAACAGAAACAACTGGAAACCCACCTAGGTTATTACTTGCTTGGGACATTTTACAAATTTGAAAATGATTGATCTTAAAAATCCAAGAATCTTAAGACCAGGATATGATCCACAAAGTGAGGCGGTAGTGTCAACCTCTCAGCCTGCTCCCACAGTCTGAAGCCTGACCGTCTCTCTCCTTATGGGTCATGTACTGCCTGCCACGTCCCAACCTCTAAGTCTCGAAACCTGCTCCTGGTCATGACGCAAACGGTCTGGCCGCAGCAAACCCCAAATCTCCTGAAGTCACGTGCACACCACACATCTGAGGACATTCACAGTGGCACAGGGGGATAGAGATGAGGGACCCGTTTTTACCGTTGAGCCCAGGGGAAGTCACACAGTGGTGGCCCAGGTAGAGTGGGTTTTACTTCGAATCATTTCTGAGTTACAGAGAGAGCCTCTTAGACGCAGAGAAACAGCAGGTGCTACCTGACCACAGAGGGAGACGCACTCACAAGTCCAGACCTGCCGATGATAAAGGCTCCTCTAAGTTGAGAGAAATAAGCAAAGGAGAACATTCCACTAGCGTCAGCCCCGCATCTGGGCTTCTCGTCCCCTGAGCTGTGCGATAACAAATGCCTGGGCTGCTTGTGGTTTTCCTGTTACTGCAGTGCTAGGTAATTCAGGAATCTCTTTACCTTTCAGCCCAATTTTTGTTTCAAACAGTTCCCTCTTGTCTCGTGACTCTATAACACTAAAGAGAACTGTTCCCACTGAATGAATAAATGAATGGCATTTTTGTTTCCTCTCTGACTTCCTCTAGCAGGGTCTAGTGATAAGACAATAAAAATCGTGAAACAAGGAACTAAAAATCATAACATTGCGTGCCCACCTTTCTGACATGATCACTGATGACAAATGTGTGCATAGGCAAGTGTGGTGAAGGAAACTGATGGTGTCTGGCTATCAGAAGATAGAACATCTGAGGTCTTAAAGGCTTGAAAGTGGACAAGCAGCCATCTAGCTCAGGACCCACATGGAAGCAGCACACCAACATGTGTGACCATGAGGAGTTGAAGGGATCAGGTATCAGGCATCAAAGAACTATAAATTCAATCATGATAAATGAGGGGGAGTACAGATTCAAAGCCCATCAATAGGTGAAGTGACATCCCCTTATAGAGGGGTCGCAGGGAGGAAACGAGTCAGTCAGGGTCCAGTGTAGCAAAGATAAAATAGGCAACTTTCCTCTAGTTCTTAACTGCTTCCTCCCACCCACTATCATGATCCCAATTCTACCATACAAATCCAGCTAGACCAGGGGTTGTGCACTGGAGCTGGAAACATGGGGAATTCAGAAGCAGTGGTGAGAGTGGTAATGCCAGGAAGGTAGAAGGAAGGTGGAATAGAAAGGGGGAAGTAATTGCAGGGATCTACATTTAACCTCCTCCCTGGGGTATGGAAAACAGGGAAGTGGGGACACCCTGGACAGTATATGATGTGACAAAATAATGATTATTTGTAAATTATTAAGGGTTTGAGGGGGAGTGGGGAAGGGAGCTGATTGGCCTAAGTAGGAGGAGGATATTTTGAGAATGATGATCGCAACAAATGTACAAATAGGGTCTGTGGTAGTCATGTCCTCGTGTGTCAATTTCATGATTGGGAGTCTAGGGGTGGAGTCTAGCCTGGCACTCTGGAGATAGCCAATGAGGCCTCTATGTGAGCATGGCTTTGTCCTGAGAATTCTGGGAAGTCTCCAGGTATTTCCCAATTGGGGACGAGAGCTGATTTACCGGCAAGACAAGATGGTGGCATGTTGATGGATCCTGAGTCCTGGAACCTGGAGGAGCCCCAGAGAGACCCCTGCCAGTGCTGAGGCACTTCCGCCACCAGTGGATACTGTGCATGGACCCTGAGCCCTGGAAATGGGACGCCAGAGAGACCACTGCCAGCACCAAGATGCTTCAAGATTGTCCTGGTGTCATTGCACGTGCTTTGTGAGTTGAAAGAAGACTTTATAGAGGGGTATCAGACATCTGGGCTGATATCAGACTTATGAGCTAGGACTGGGCTGGGTTGGGATGCTTTCTCAATGTTCCATTCCTCTTGTATATAAGCCTTTCCCTTATATCCATGTGCGTGTCTATGAATTTGTTCCTCTAATCTACCCAGACCAACACAGGGTCTGTATAACAATGGGTGGATGCATTGATCGTGGTAAGAGTTGTATGAGCCCCCAATAAAATAATCTAAAATAAAGGAAGAAAAGAAAAGAATCGTGAAACACCAGAAGGGGAACACTCACAGCATGGCGATGCCCCAATGCTTTCCGGCGCGCTCACCGGCTGCCTGGAAGCCCGAGAGGCCAATGAGGGCCACCGTGGGTGTGATGGTCAGTGGCCCGATGTACTTCAGCAGCGCCCCCGGGAGGCCGAGGAAGCCAATGACCACCTCTATCAATGAGGACATGATGATGGCTCCTTGGATCTGGAACGGAAGAGGGCAGAAACCCAGGTGGGGCGGGGGGAGAAGATGAGCTGCGTGTATGTCACAGACACGCTCACGTGTCACCCACAGCCGCAGCTGACAAGTCTGCAGGGCGGCAGCAAGCCCTTCCATCACCAAGACAACCCGGGGTGCGAGACCCTGGAACCCACCCCCCAGAGACTGCAGGAAGGAGGACGGAGTCAGTTTTTCACAGAATTGGGCATGGACCACACAGCCGACGTGGCCCTTCCTCTGACGGAAATGATCCCAAGAGACTAGGTAATTCCCATTTTAAAAGAAGAAAACTCAGCCCCCTGGAAGGCGCCCTAGAGAAACGCTGCTGCTCAAGGATTCTTGGTGTGAGAGGCATGAATGAGCTCCTGCGAGGCCAGAGAGCATGACAGGCACGCTCCTTGCACATTTGGGAAGGGGTGGGGGAGCCCAGGCTTCATGTCTCAGGCCAACACCGTGTCCGGGGTGGACAATTTCGCTGCCAGGCGAGAGCCTCTGTCATGTGCTCCCGCACACACCAAACCAAATCCTCTTCCATGAAGCCAGTGCCGACTCACAGGGCCTCTGCAGGCCAGGGCAGAAGTGCACCTGTGAGCTTCTGAGAACGGGCCTCTGGACGGGAGCAGAAAGCCTCTCTCAGCTTCCTCCTGAGCAGGAATCTTGCAGAGAGCAACCTGGCCGCTCTGCTGCAGCTCCAATGCCTCTGCCAATCAAGGTGGAGGTGGGGAGCAGACAGGCCCCAGGGAGCACGGAGGTGAGGAAAGGGGGCAGGGGGTGGCCTCTGAGCTGGCTGCATGACGGTTTTCTCCATCGCTGAGTGTGAGCATGAGGGAAGCATGAGGAGCGACTGGGAGTGGACAGCCATGCGTGAGAAAGCCCAGTGAGAGGCGGTGCGGTCGCTGGGCAGCGGCACTTACCTCTCGGATGCGGGGGTACCAGATGTGCTCGGTGTGCAGCAGTTCGGCGGTTCCGTTGACGAGGGACACATCTTGAAAACAAGAACAAGAGACAGCAAGATTGTTCCTGCGGCGACGCTTCTGCATCGCAGGAGGCATCCACGTTGCCCTTTAAATCAGATTCTCCTCCCGGCTTTCCATCTATGGGTAAGAGAGACCCGTCCCCGAGGTCCAAGTGACAGCAGCGGGCACGGGCTGCGGCGCCGCACCGGATGCTTAGCTGAGCCCAATGTCGTGCCCGACATCCAGAGCTCCCCCCGGAACTGCCTGCTGTGGTGGTGCCCGCGCCTCTCGCGCCAGCCTGACACGCACGCCAGACAACCAGACGGAGCCCCACCATGGCGAGCTGCTCACTGAGGGGCCTGAGAGGGAGGGAGCTAGGCTGCCTGGCTGAGGCTGATAAAAACCTGGGGAGGGGGGGGACGGGGAACCAAAGGGCTCGTTCCAGTTCCTGAATCAAGCACACATGGTCACCAAGCACCTCGTGGGAAGGAAAAGGAGCCCCAGAAACCTCGCTCCTGGTACCCTCAACACACCATGGTATCTTCAAGAGTACCACGGGCTTGGCCAGTCTCCCCTCAAGACCCCTGCCCTTGCCTGCCCATTCTGGGTTACTTGGGGCCCTGTGCAACCACTCAGCGGGGGAGCCAGATTGGGGCGGATGAAAGCCACTGGCAGGAAACCAGAGGAGCCAGCTCCTTAAAAAGCAGAGGTGTTTCAGAGAGGGCATGCTGACGCAGTAGAGACCAGGATGGCTGGTGGCTCATAAAACTCCCCTGGAAGAAAGAGGCCTGACTGCTCTTCTAGTCCGTCCCCTTACTTGCCAATTCCATGAGCTTAGAGAAAGTGAGGTCCTTTCTGGCCCTTATTTGCTCCGGGGCTAGGGATGCCCCCGTGGCGAGAGAGAGGACCAGCCCCCAGGCGGGAAAGCGCTAAGCCCGGGTGTTGGGGGTGGGTGTGCACGCGCACGGCTGCGCCTCGTTCCAGAGAGGGTTTAGCGCTGCTGCTGAGAGCAGCAGGCCCAGGCCTCCCTAGTGTCCAAGGACCCCAATGCATATGCGGAAATAACTGCAATTACCTGTGGTGTTACATTTCCATTTATCTAAAGACAGGATGGCTCGAGCAGGGGCCAGAAATGCAAAAGCACTGGCCTGAAACAGGGGTAACCTAAAAGAAACGAGACCAAAACCATGATCACAGCGTCGGGGACGACCGAGGCAGTTCACTATTTGATAGCTTAACAGTCTGGTCTGCAGAGAAGGGCGTGTGGGCAGGCCCCCCTAAGAAGGAGCCCCCCTGCAGAGACCGTCTGCCCCCGCCGGCTCCAGGGCTCCCCCTGCCTCTTCTCCCTATGGCCATGGCCATGCCAGCACCCCCAAAACCAGCCCCTGCCGCCACCTCCCCTTTCCTCTTGGGGAAGGGTAATGCCAGGCATTCGGGGAGCCCCCTCTTCGCTGCGGGACTCCGGAGCCCCTTAATGAACACCACAGGGCACATCACCTGTCTTACCACCTTCCTCCTTCCCCCTGTCAAATCTGTACTGGTTATCACAGGAAAACAAACAGACATGCATACAGACATTGCCCCATCCCGCCCCATCTGCCATGGAAAAATCTGTCCTCATCAGAGAATGAACACTGAACTCGTGTTCGTGATCTTACATCTATTGAAAAAAAAAAAAATGAAAAAAGAAAGCTAGAAGTTACAGTGACGGGAAATAAAACAAACTCCAAAGTGTCGACACTTTTCTAAAGAAGGGCCCACAAAGTTCGGATGCTGCTGAGATCTCCTGTTACATCCTTGGACAACACGCAGAGGACCTCTAATGCCACTACCGTTCAGGTCAAGTTCAAATGCCAAGGCTCCGGTGGTACTACGAGGTAACTTTTTGAGCTAGCATGTGAGTCAACCATTAAGGTTTCTGAAATCAAATATACAACTGCCCCCTTCTGTTTGCAAGGTTGGGGTTGCTCCCAAACACCCAGATAGCCTCGAAGTCTTGCCAGCATTCCAGGGACAGAAGCTTGACACTCTCCCCTCTGGGATCCTCAGGGGAAACCAGAACTGGACCGAAGGACATCTGGTCACCTCTCTGGTCCAGCACCTGCCATATTCTGAGACAGACGTGGGCCAGACATCTTTGCTACAGACGGTCTCCTGTCCACTCTCAGCCCGCCATAGGGAGTGGATGGGATGTTGGCTCTCTGCACACAGAGGCTGGCACACGCTGCAAGCCAGATGCACTGCTGACAACTATTGACAAGGGCAGGCCCTTTACCAAACCACCGTCCGTCCGTCCACGCAGAATGACCTGCCACGGGATGGTGCCATTGTAAGCAAACGGGCAGGAGAC
>PVJH01032200.1:0-22914 GCA_004026705.1 Nesogale talazaci | reverse complement strand
CAGATAACAGAGTCCAACAGTCCCCAGCTCAAGAGATGTATATCCCAGAAGCGTGGCGAAGTAGTGCTTGAAGGATCCTCAACTCACAGTGACACAGTCCACGATTAGGTGTCCCACAGGTAGTGTTGCTTGAAGGCCGAGGCACAGGACCAACAAGGCCGCTCTCTGGTCCGAAGATCAGGAAACAACAGAGAGAGAGAGGGGGCGGGACTTGCGAAGCACTTCCTGTATCTGCCCTTCAATTCATCCCGCGTGTTCATTGGCTGTGCCGTCACAACAGATCCACCAATCTTCTGTGGCCATGTTGGCATAACAAACCTACCCATCACACCCCCCCCCCCCCAGGGGATGGTCAACAAAAAAGTGGGTGAAAGGAGATGAGGATCAGTGTAAAACATTTTAAAAATATTTAAATTATCAAGGGATCATGAGGGAGTAAGGGTTGGGGGATGGGTGGGGGAGATGGGAGAGGGGGAGGGGGCAGGTAATGAGCTGATATCAAGGGTTCAAGAGGTGAAGAAAAAAATGAGGGTGCTGCTGTCAGCTATCCAAACAGATGAGTTTGAAAAATGTTTCCAAGATTGAAATTGCAGATTTGACAAATGTACTTAGTGAAACAGAGAGTGTTTTGAAGGTGATTTGGTAGTTTGGGGAGGGGTGGGGGGAATTAAATATATCACTTTGGAAAAAAAACTTCCCAAATCTTGAATAGTGTCTATGAATTCTATGTGGCCATTACAACAGATGGTCAAGCCCAGCAGAGAGTAGAACTGGGCACAGGTGTCACTCAGTGGTGGAAGAATGCCTGGACTCTGTCTGGTGGCAGTTGGCCTTAAGCTGATGTGGAGTTTGAGTCTCTTTCTCCGTACTGAGACTGGAGCAGCTCAGTCATAAGCCCCCCCCAACACACACACCATTTCATCATGCTTTAATGAATCTAATGATGGAATTGAACTGAAAGGGAGATTGGCTCTGTACCAACAAATTCAAGTCTATAGGATTCTGGTGGCTGATTCTACTATACATATGCTGCAGATGGCCTAGATCTAGCCAAAGTCCATCCAAGTATTCCTACTGCCTAGTCCATTCAGGACTGAAACCTTCAGAACCACCCTTCTGGAAAAGAATGGTGTAATGGACTCACATACTAGCCTTGAGAATCTTTTACTAGTCACAAGATTCAACCCTTCATTTAAAGCAGACCTAAAGTAATTGCCTACAAGTCTCTGAGTCAGCACAGAGAGAACAAAGCATTTGGGTTGGTGAATGCTTCTAATGGCCAAGCGGAGTTCAGTTCTGGTACCAAATGATTCCAATAGAACTAAAGATGTTTCTTTCGGTTCTTAGAGGTGAGACACTGTCTACACTCCATGACAGCTCATGTTTCTAATGAGCTTTTCAATCATCACTTCAGCTTCAAGGAAAACCAGCATTGCCAGTCTTATTTTATAGGCAGAAAATCCAAGACACCAAGGAATTATATCATTTGTATTGGAACAAGATTTTACTAACCCCAAAGAAAATTGACCTAAAACTTAAACATGGATTAACCACATCCTTTATTTAAATAATATTTTATAGTCTATGATGAAAGAATACTTAGAGAAGGAATTTCCAGATTGGCAGTTCATGAATTCACAGAAAACTTAAGCAACTTTCCATTCATTCAGAAAACATTTATTCAGCACATACCAAGTGTTAGGCCCTGTGAGAGGAGCTGATGATACAGACTCATATAAAACTATCACCTATCCTCAGGGAGGGAGACCGGGTATAAAGAAATAGAATAATATAGACTGCGATATTGACAAAAATCTGTACATGTTATATGAGGGGCCCAAGAGGCGAATTCTGAAAGATCATTTTATTTGTTTGGCCCTGAGAAGACCTGGCAATGGAAAGAATGCCACCAAACTTGCCAAGTTTAGGCCACAAAAAGAGGGGAGCATGACAGATGTCTCAGTCCTGAAAGTCATGGGTGTATAGGTATATACAACGTTATCTTTTATGTTCAGTATATCACAAATATTTTCCAACTCCTCAAAAAGTAGACTTTGGAGTCGACCACAATTTGACCTTTAAATGAGAGTGCCCCCCTAATAACTATCAAGCCCAAGGAAAGACTTCCCAATGCAAGGTGCGCAAAATCAACTCAAGAGTTTGACGGTTGGGAAGAGGGTGGAGTTGCGAGCTCTGCCAAAATTAAACATAGCTCTCAACCCACGTACGCACTCACTTCTTGAAACATTTCCTTGCATTGACTTTGGCAACACCTAGTCTTCCTGGTTTCCTCCTTACTTACCAATCCTCCTTCACGGTCTCCTTTGCTGACTCATCATCCTCTATCTTAAGTTCGAGACCTTAATTTCTCACTAAACTCTAACCACAGACGAGTGCTTATTCTGCTGATTTCTAGAATGAGATACATAGCAATTACCTTCACCTGTCTCCAACGTTTACCTTTAGAACTCTCCTCTGTCTTCCAGACATATAAAAGGGGAGGAATGAAAAGATGATGGCATTTTTCCTCAAACATTTTGAATCTCTGTCTTTTGACCAATTTTATACTTGGTGTGGAACTTGAAGGCGTCCCAAGCGCTTCTGACAAAAGCTGCATAAACTAAACATGTGATATTCCTCCTCAGAGTTCCTCCTCTTGGTGAGTTTCCTTTATTAGGAATTGTTTCTGCCTAATTCAAGAATTCTCAAACCTGGCTATACACCAAAAACATCGAAGGAATTTAAAAACAGGTTCACACCTCAGCCTAGGCAGTTAAATCAGAACCTCTGAGGTGAGGGTCTTGAAGTGAATTTAATGCACAGCTCTTTAAGAATCCCTAAAGTTGTTGTCCAAGATGGAAATTTTGATGAGCTGTCATCTCTTTCTCTCCTCTATCTTTATAGTCAGCCACCTACTATTTTATCTACTAGTCAGCTCATGAGTTTCCTCAATCTTTTCCAACACCATCTTAAACCAAAATATTATCTTCTCTTACAGCAAACAACCTTCTAACTGTTCTCTTCAAGGTTTTGAACTGATTAAAACTGATTCAGTCGTGTTTGCTTCGGCAGCACATATACTAAAATTGGAACGATACAAACTGGTTCAGTCTTGGATGATTAAGCAAACCAAGACAGTTCTAAATTTTTAAAATACAGGTGATCCAAAATGCTAATTACTATGGGAAAAATATAGGTCAAAGACCTGGAATGGGACACTCAAAAAAGTGTGTTGAGCCTTTTCAGGAGCCTGGTGTGCGGCAATGAATTGCTGCCAGGCCTACAGAAGAGGGGCACACATTCAAGTAGTGTAGTGTTATCTTTGATCAGGACACCACTGTTTTCGATCAGGACACCACTGTTTTCGACTCACTGGGTCAAGAGATTTGGTTGCTATACAAAGCGCATATAGGTTTTGTTGTCTAAAAAGGAGAGTAAGGTTGTAGCAGAGCTTTAACATATAATTTTTCCCACCCGATTAGCATGCTGGTTCACTGGCATTTCCAAAGGTCAGGTCCATTCCAGTACTATTTCATTCGCTCTCGCTGAACTTTTTCAAAGGGAGTTGGCTCAAAGGCCTAGTTCACTTTGCTAATTTTGTTCCTGTTCAATTCATTCCTCAGAATTCAGATTATTTATAATGAATCTGATCACAAGTATCCTTTGCTTACATGAGTCTATTGATTGTTGCCTTGCTCTTATATTCTGGTGACTGTCAGCACTGTTTGGAGTCTATTTACCAAACGTACCCATCCCTGCACTTATAACAGTATATCTTCTGTATCTCCAACACACAGGTGTCTGATCAGGTTTTCCGAATGCCACAAACAGGTCAACCACCATCTGCCATTGGGCTTGGAGTATGAACAGCTTTACCTCTGGGTTCAAGGTCAATGAGAGTGACTCTGGGGTTTTTAGCTGTCATTTGCTCTCCAAGGCCAGGTCACTGGGTCAAATCTAGCATTCCTGGCAACACAAGGAAATCTTCTCCATGGATAATAAAATAGATGTTTGATATTTTATTTCTCCTTTTCAACTGTTAGCTCCATGAAAGCTACACCCGTATCTTTTCTGTTCACTATAGTACTTTCCCTTCCTAACACATAGAAAATTGTTCTTGGGTGAGTAGATGCATGCCTAGTTGGTGACACTTGTCCCACAATGAAAATCAACTTAGGAAAGTTGGTCAATAGCTGACTCGCTGAGGGAAGTTAGTCAATAATATCAATGGAAAACTGCTTATTTGTTTTACCCAACTGCACTGTGATGACTCAGCAAACCAAACCCACTGCCTTAGGTTTGATTCCTACTTATATTGACCATATAGGACAGAGTAGAATTGCTCCCTGGGGTCACTGAAACTTGTCTTTAATAGAGTAGATGGCTGCATCTTTCTCCCATGGAGTAGCTGGTTAAGTTCAAACTGCTGATCTTGTGGATAGCAGTGCAACACTCCTGAAATGGAAGTATGTAGACTGTGTGAATAACCACCCACTGTGCAGGAATATTCAAGCATTTTTTTCTTAAACCTTGCTTTCCTGGGTTCTTTAATTTTTTCACCTGGCATTTTGAAAGCTTTTCTTCAATAGTAAGGTGAGCTTTGTGTCCTCAAAGCATTCCAGAGTGAAATGGTCACTGTAGGCTACTTTATTTTATAATCTGACATCAGCATGGAAGAGAAAAGTGTATGTTTTTAAGCTCCTTAAAATGCAGTTCCGTTGAAAATAGTTGTTGAGACACATCCATAAAATAAGCCGCTAATGAATAAGATAGATGGTAGAGTTATAGAAATATGTTTCTGCGTTACACCCAGAAACCCTTGTGCAATACAAGAAAAAATTAATTCCTTAAGAAATTAACAAAAAATATATAAATCCTTTATGATTTTGCTTCATAATTTAATTACTTCACTAACATTCTAAACTTTTAGGTATGGCCATTGTATCCAGTAATTTTGAGGTGGGGATATTTTTTAAAGGTTAGAAAAAATAAATCATCAAAAATTATCTATTTTAATTATAAATAATATGTGAATCAGACTTACCCCATCTTTGAACTTCACCCCATCTCCAACCTATACTCCCTGGGGTAGGGATTAGGGGTGAGATGAGATCAGGGACGGGTTGAGGAAGGAATGGTATGGAAATGACATCCCAAATGGTTGGCAAACTATATGGAAAAAAGAGTCATATTTTTACCATACTTGCTAATCTCAACAAAGGCCACCCATTATTCTAAGTCAGGAGGCTGCTCATTTTCTGAGAATTTACTTGCAACATCTGGACCTGAAAATCTTGAATGTACAAGATTTTCCAAGAGGTTACTAATTGAAAGATGACTATTGGCATCATCGTTGCTCTTGATCAATAATTAAATGAGTTCATTTAATAAAGATATTCAGTTGTTTTTCAATATATGAAACATATAGGGTGAATACCTCTGGTCTAGCTGTCTTCACTGATTCTAAAACTCTTTGGGGTGCATATATACATGAAAAAATGGAATTAACAGATAATGGCATTTTTCTATGACCCCTTTGAGCTCCTTTCTTATTGTACACTGAGCAATGGAAAAGGTATGAATAAAAAGATGTTTGTAAAACGGCAATAGATGTTTTGTTCTTTGATGCCTGATACCTGATGCCATTGACACCTTGTGATCACACAGGCTGATGTGCTTCTTCCATGTGGACTTTGTTGTTTCTGAACTAGATGGTCGCTTGTTTATCTTCAAGCCTTTCAAACCCCAGATGCTATATCTTTTGATAGCCAGGCACCATCAGTTTTCTTCACTACATTTGCTTATGCACTTGCTTTGTCTTCAGCAATCCTGTTGGGAAGGCGAGCATCTTGGAATGCCAGTATAATAAAACCAAGTGTTCTTGCATTGATGGAGTATGTGAACAGAAAGGCCTAATGTCCAACTGCTACCTTAAAACTGAACCTATAAATAGATACACATAGATCTATTTCTCCATTGTCATATATAGATTTACATATGTACATGCCTATATTTAGACATCTATAAATACCCTTTGCCTCCTAGTTCTTTCTTCTATTTCCTTTTACTTTCAAAAAACCACATCATTGTGAATGAGGGGGAATACGGAATGGAGAGCCACAGCCCATCTGTAGGCAACTGGACATCTCCTTACAGAAGGGTGATGGGGATGAGATGTGCCAGTCAGGGTGAAGTATAGCAACTATGAAACATACAACTTTCCTCTAATTCTTTAATGCTTCCTTCCCTCCCCCACCCATCCCACCTGCCCACCACTATCATGATCCCAATTCTTTCTTACAAATCTGGTTAGACCAGAGGGTGTACTCTGGTATAGATAAGAACTGGAAACATAAGGAATCCAGGACAGATAAACCCCTCAGGACCAATAGTGAGAGTAGTGATACCAGGAGGAAGACAGGAAAGTAGAGAAGAAAGGGGGATCTGATTACAAGGATCTACATACAACCCTCTCCTTGGGGGGCAGACAACAGAAAAATTGATGAAAGGAGACATTAGACATTGTAAGACATGACAAAATAATAATAACTTATAAATTATCAAGTGTTCATGAGGGAGGGACATAGGAAAGGAAGGTAAAAAATGAGGAGCTGATACCAAGGGCTCAAGTAGAAAGCAAATGTTTTGAGAATGACGATGGCAACAAATGTACAAATGTGCTTGACACAATGGATGCATGGATGGATTGTGATAAGAGTTCTGTGAGCCCCCAATGAAATGATATTCAAAAGAAAAAGAAACAAAAATGGATAGATTACATATTCTCCAGATTTCAAACAGAAGGCTGGATATTAAGTTTAGTTAAACTTCTGATGGATTGCTTGTACTCACAAGTATGCATCTTATTCATTATTGTTATTATTTGTAAGGTGTCATCAAAGTAGTTATAATTCAGAGCTACCCACATGCAACAGAATGAAATACTGTCTGGTCCTGTGACATCCTGATAATTATAGCTATGTTTAATATCATGGTTGTAGCCACTGTATAAATCTCTCTCATTGAAGATCTGCCTTCTTTTTCACTGATTTTCTACTTTTTCAAGTCTCGTACCTTTCTCCAAGGGTCCCTCCTGATAACATGCCCGGACAGGATAGAATCTTAACCACTATGGTTATTCACTGATACCCTTGTTCAAAGTGAGAGGATGTCTCAGCATCCTCCTTTTAAGAAGTCTTCTAGCTATAATTCTTCCAACACAGAATGTTTGTCCTTCTGGAATTTATGTTCCAGTTAATATTATTTGCCAACCCCCAATTTTAATTGCTCTTCAACCTTGTTACTTATCACCCAGCTTCCACGTGCATATGAGGTGATTGAAAGCACCCTGGTTTGAGTCGGGTAAGTGACATGCTTACTGTTATAGAAGAACCTTGCGGCAGATTAACTTAATTCAACTTGCTGTTTACCTGTGGATCCAAGTAAAATTAAACACTTGGTGACTTCATTATTTTCTCAGTTTGTTGTGATTGCGTCTACTGATCCAGTTATGAGCATTTTTTTCCATTATGATGAATGAGGTAGCACTCTTTGATATTCTTCACAAGAGTTTGAGCCTTCTTCACTCTTAGCAAACATGGTGAATCATCTGCACAGAGCAGGTTGTTACCGAGTCTTCCCCTAATCTTGATGTACTCTTCTTCATAAACTCCAGATTTTTGATTAACTACTCAGCATACATCATGAATGAATACAGTGAAAATATGCAGCCCTCACACACACACATTTTCTGATTTTTAAACCATGCAATATCCCTTTTTTGGCAATGAACAAGCTAGCATTCCTCTTGGACTTGTCATTCCTGGCAGAGTAAACCATATGATTACTCAATCCAAATTAGCCAATATTAATCCATTTCAGCTCACTAATGCCAAGGATCTTGATTTTTATGTGTCCCATTTCCTTTTTTGACAACTTCAAATTTTCCCAGACTCATCCTTTGCACACTCCATGTTCCAATTAATGGATGTTTACACCTGATTCTTACCATTTTGAGCCATATCCCCTCAAAAAATGAAGAGCCTAAAAGTTTTATTCCATTCATATCCTTAAGGTCAATTCTAGTTTGAGGAGTCATCCCTTCCCCAGTAGTGTTTGTAGAATCTTCCAATCTTTTAGCATTGTGTCTGACTATGATCCTGGTGATTTATATGGTTTTCAGGGCCTAATCACCGAGAAGCAGACAGCCTATTCCTTCTTCACAGTCTGTTATTAGTCTATGAGCTATGCCAAAGCCTGTCACCTTGGGTGACTCTGCTGGTAATTGAATTACCAGGGGGATAGCTTTCAACATCCCAACAATGGGCAAGCCACACTGTATAATAAGCTGACAGATGAGTGTTAGATTAGTAACTGTCTCACTGCCCAACTCACTGGCATCAGGTCAATTCCAACTCATAATGATTCCATAGGACAGAAGTGTCCCTGTGAGTTCCCTAGATTGTAATTCTTTATGGAAGTGGAAAGCCTTGTCTTGCTCCCATAGAGATGGCGGTGGTGTTGAACTGCTGACGACATTGGGCTTAGCCAGCCAACATGTAACCACTTTTCTACTACAGCCCCTACTCAGTGAGTTTAACAGCAGTCATCTCTTTTCTGACACATTTCTAAAACTGGGAGAATCTGTTCTGTTAGCAGTAGTAGCCCGTGGTATAGCCATAATGTATAATATTTCTATCTGTTCCTTGAGGGAGGCGTATGATGACAAAACCTGACTAGAGCACTGGAAGAGTCATAATCTACCTGGAAATAAGGTGGTGGTGGAGATCTGAAATATTTTCCTACCCAATAACCATTTGCCCTTCTGTACTGCTGTGCTTAGGTGTCATCAGGCAGTTCCAACTCCTATGGACTCCATTCATGTACAGCCAAAGGAAACACTGCTCAGGTCTGTGCTCCCTTCAAAAGCACTGCTATGTGTCAGCTCACTGCTACAGCCACTGTGTAACTCCATCTTTTTAAGATCTTTTCCTCACTTTCCTTATCCTCTTTTACCAAGTGCAATGATCTCATTTAGGGACGGTTTGCTCCATGTTAAGGCCCAAAGTACATTAGACCAAGACTCACCATCTTTATTTTTAATGAGCATTCTGGGAGTACTCATTCCAAGATAGATTTGTTCATTATCAAACAAGATCATCAATATCACATGTAAGTAAATATTTTTTCAAAGAGATCAACAAAGCTGCATCAGTACATCAACTGCCAGAATGTCAAGCCAGACTCAGTAGAAGATGTCAGATGAGGGACAGCATTGCTGACCTCAGATGGATTTTGACTGAAATCAGAGATAGTCAGAAAATGTTTTACTTTCTGACTTAGTGTCTTATTCACTATGCTAAAGCATTTGAATGTGTGGGTTATAATATATGCAAACCATGGGGAATTCCAGAACACTTCATAGGGCTCATAAAGTACCTGTATATGGACCAAGAGACAGTTATTTGAACAGGAAAAGAGAATACTACGTGGTTTAAAATTAGAAAAGTCGTATGCTGGTGTAGTATTCTTTCACCATCTGTATGTTCAGGAATATCAACACAATCTAGGAAAATGGACTATATGAAGAATGAGGCAACAGCATTGGAGGAAGAAGAATTAACAACCTGCAATATGCAGATGACAACCTAGCTTGCTGAAAGTGAGGAGGACTTGAAAGCCTTGCTGATGAAGATCAGACTGTAACCTTCAGTATGGTTTACAACTCAATGTAAAGAGAACAAAAATCCTCAGAAATAGACCATTGGGTAACATCAAGCTACAGGGAGAGAAGATTGAAGATGTCAAGGATTTTATTTTGCTTAGCTCCACAGTTAATGCTCATGGAAGCAGATGGCAAGAAACCAAATGACAAATCTACTTAAAGTGTAAAAGAAAAAGATGTCACTCTGCTGCCCAAAGTGTTCCCTGACCAAAGCCATGATATTTTCAATAGCCTCGTATGCATGTGCAAGTGGAACAAGGTTTGAGGAAGACCACAGAACAATTAGTGAATTTGACATATGGTGTCAGAAAAGAATATTCAAAGTACAGTGAAAAGTCAGAAAAATCAACAAATCTGTCTTGAAAGTTGTTTTAGGTGCCATCAGTTTGGATCTGACCCATAGCGACCCTATGCACAAGGGAATGAAATACTGCCCAGTCCCGTGTTAATCTTTCAGCTGTTCCCATGCCATCATTGCAGCCACTGTGTCAGTCCATCTCCTTGAGGACTGTCCTCTTTTTCATTGCCCTTCCACATTCCTAAGCATGATGCCCTTTTCCAGAGACTGATCTCTCCCAACAACATGTCCCAACTATGTCAGACAATACGGAGTGCTCTGGCCATATACTTCTTCCAAGACAGAAGTGTTTGTCCTTTTAGCAATCTGTGCTACTCGTAATGTTCTTCACCAGCACCACAATTCAAAAGTAGCCATTCTTCTTTAGTCCTCCTTACTCAATGTCCAACTTTTACAAACATATAAAACAATAGAAAAGACTATGACTTGAGTCAGGCGCACCTTAGTCTTCAAGGTAACCCCCTTGCTTTGCAATACTCTAAAGAGGTCTTGTGCTTTACCTAAGGCAAAGCATCTTTTGATTTCTCAACTGCTGTTTCCAGAACAGTCGATTGTGGATGAAATACTTGACAACTTCATCTTTCTCAATTCATCATGATGTTGTCTACTAAACCAGTTGTGAGGACTATGGTCTTCTTTACATTGTGTTGTCATCCCTATTAATCGTTGTACTTCTCGATTTTCATCATCAAATGGTGCGAGTTCTCTTCCCTTATTTGTCTGCACTCTGTAGAGCCAAAATTCTTCTTAGAATAGAGGATGGTGAAATTTTTTCTCATACTTTTGGGCATGTTATCAAGATAGAACGGTCCCAGGAAAATAACAATATGCTTGATGAGTGAAAAGATGAAGACCTTTAAACAGATGGATTGGCATAGTGGCTATAACCGTGGGCTAACACATAACCAAAATTGTAAATATTGGGCAGTGTTTCCCTCTGTTTTCCAGGGCACATAGGATCCTTGTAAATTGGTACTGATTCATTGGCACCTAAAAACAAACTCAATCTGAATATATTCAAGTTCATAAGTTGGCTCCCATAGACTTACATTCATTTTTTTTCAGCTTCAACTCAAAATTTCAAGATACCAAGGGACACGGGTCTTATTCTAACTGATGCAATGAGCTCCTTCATCATTTCTTTCCACAGATATGTCTATATGAATCTTGTATATTTTATCTGATGAGGTCTGTGTATAGTGCTGCACCTCATCCTGTTGGTAAGTTACTTGCAGTAAAGAAGCCACTATTGTCACATACTTTGGACATGCCACCAAAAGAAAGTACGGCCTGGAAAAAGACATGATGATCCTTATTTAGCTCCTCCAAAATGGACCTTGAGGGAATAAGTAATAAGCCTTAGAATCTAACCTAATCAGTTTTTTAAATTATTTTATGGGGGGCTCATACAGCTCTAATGACAACATATACATACATATTTTGTGTCAGTATTTGCATTTTGAGGGGTGGAGGGGGTGTCATACAACTCTTATCACAATCCATGCATACATCCATTAGGTTGCACATTTGTACATTTGTTGCCATCATTCTCAAAACATTTTCTTTCTACTTGAGCCCTTGGTATCAACTCCTCATTTCCCCCCTCCCTCCCCACTCCCCTCTCTCTCATGAACCTTTGATAATTTATAAATTATTGTTATTTTGTCATATCTTATACTGTTCGATGTCTCTCTTCACTCACTTTTTTGTTGTCCATATCCCAGGGAGGAGGTTAAATGTAGATCCTTTCAATCAGTTGCCCCTTTCTACCCTACTCTCCCGCTACCCTTCAGGTATTGCCACTCTCAGCTCTGATCCTGAAGGGATCATCTGTTCTGGATTCCCTGTGTTCCCTGTGTTTTCAGTGACCCTCCTCTTGTCTAGCTTGATTTGTAAGGTAGAATTGGGATTATGATAGTGGGGGTGGGGTGGGGAGGAAGCATCTAGAAACTAGAGGAAAGTTGCAAGCTTCATTGCTGCTACACTTTGCTTCCAGATATGATCACAGTGGGATCAGGTACCAGGCACCAAAAAATCAGAACAAAAAACCTTATCATTGTGAATGAGGAAGAATATGAAGTGGAGATTCAAAGTCCATATGTAGACAGTTGGACATCCCCTTATAGATGGGTCACAAGGAAGAGACAACCCTGTCAGGGTGCAATATAGCACCATTGAGATTTATAACTTTCCTCTAGTTCTTTAATACTTCTTCTCCCTCACTATCATTATCCCAATTCTACCTTATAAACTGGCTAGACTAGAGCACGTACATTAGTACAGATAAGAGCTCCCACAAAAGGAATCCAGGACAGATAAACCCCTCAGGATCAATATTGAGAGTAGTGATACCAGGAGGGTAAGGGTGTGGTGGGGTAGAATGGGGGAACAGATCACAATGATCTACATATAAGCCAGGGAGATGGACAAGTGGGTCAAGGGAAACATCAATCAGTATAAGGCATGAAAAAATTATAAATTATAAAGGGTTTATGAGGGAGGGAGAAAAAATGGGGGAGAGTGGAGAAAAAATGAGGAGCTGCTACCAAGGACTCAAGTAGAAAGGAAACGTTTTGAAAATGATGATGGCAACAAATATACAAATGTGCTTGACACCATGGATGTACATATGGATTGTGATAAGAGTTATATGAGTCCCCAATAAGATGATTTAAAATAAAAAGAAAGAATTTGAAAGTCTAAGAAAGAAAAAAGCAATTTGTAGGAAATTGATGTAGCATAAAGCATAAGGCACCCCTCTTTTATGATGTCCTCCTAAAGATGTGGGAGGACCTCCTTAGAAGTGTGTCCGTAAAGTCATACATTTTTGCAAAAGCAAGAGAGTTTAACTTCAATTAAAATGAGGGTATTTTTTCTCTTTCTATTCTCACTCCCTCTCATCATGTATTTTCTTGCCTCTTGGTGGCAGTGGGGTTTTGAAAGGCATCCTGGAGAATAGGCTACAGAAAAGTTGAGTTGGGGGTACCTTTAAGTTGAGGTCAGAGGGCATAGTTGCTTGGTTTGCAGACACTTCCACATAGAACCACTTGGCTCACGATTTGGGTACAGATGTTGCTTCAAGGCTCATTCCCACGAGCCATTTCCTCAACTCGTCAACCTGTTGCCCAGAGCCACAACTATAGATACGGTTACTAGAACTGGAGAGAACTGTAGTTTGAAATATATGGAGCCAGAAGCTAGTCTGTGAAAAATTCCTCCAATCTTCAGGCACATAAAACTATAAGAGATGCACTCCATTTGGTTTTCCTTGGTGCCTAACTGAAATTCTGTTGCCAGAATTAAACTCAATCATAAATTCAGTCCATTCAGAAGTTTTGGGAAATCAGTCAACAGGAAAGTTCTTAGGGCGATGCTGTTTATAGAACACATATCTACAGCAGTACTACTAGTCGTACTTCTTGATGAAATCATGTTTTATATGTCATGAGAGATCACTGAATTACAACAACAGCTTGGGAAAAAGGTCTACCTTTTAATTGATTTAAAATGAAATATTGAAGCCAACAAAATATAAAACGCCTATCTATATAATGAAAATTTTGACTAGTTGATTAGTTTTGCCATCTTAATGAGTTTGAAGATTGGTCATTGCACAAAAAAATTTCAAGGTGTCCTGAAATCTCACCGCTTACCCATGGAAGAAACCTGATTGAACATTCTCCTAACTTGCTAATAAACCTAAAAACGTACATGACATTTTTCCAGTAATAAGTTGTGACGATAAAAGCAACATTTTCTAAACAGTAATTAAAAATAAAGCACAACCAAGCATGGTAGGTAAAAAAGGGAGAAACTATCTTTCTAGTTTCTATGGAATGGTACATATTACAAAAACATTGGCTTATAAAAGAATGCACGAGTGGGCAGGTGACACATGTAGACAAAGTTTTAGGGTCAATGCAGCAGTCAATTTGTTTTAATTTTCTTTTTCCAAGAGTTTTGTTGAGATATAATTCATGTATTATACACTCCCATAGTTCAGTTGTAACTTTAAGAGCTGTGTACACCTCACTACATCCACTTCTAGTGCATATTCCCAACTCCCATCGTCCTTGTTTGCTCACCAACTCCCCACAGCCTTCTCTCCCCCAGCTCTCCTCAAGAACTCATCACATTAATTATTATCTTAATATAGCCACCTCTTCTGTGCTTCATAAACTAGGACACATACCAAAACCAAAACAAAATACAAACAAAGAGGGTTTTTTTTGAACATTTTTTTAAAAATCTATTTTGTTTATTTCCTGGATCAGAGATTGGCTGTGCTTTTCAAAATTGGAAATTTGATATTTTGCCTTTGTTTTTTTATCTTTAACCTAAATACTTATGTTCATGCCTAATTTTTTATTTTTCTTCCTTATTTATTTATTTATAAATCATTTTCTTGGGGTCTCATACAACTCCTATCATGATCAATACATACATCAGTTGTATGCAGACCACATTTGCACGTTTGTCGCCACCATCATTCTTGAAACATTCTCTTTCTACGTAGGCCCCTGGTGCCAGCTCCTCATATTTCCATTCCCTTCCCACTCCCCCTACCCCATGATCCCTTAAAAATGTACAAATTGTCTTTATTTTGTCATTGTACACTGTCTGAAGTGTCACTTCACCAACTTCCCTGTTTCTGTAACCCAGAGAGGAAGTCTTATGTAGATCCCTCCAATATGTTCCCTCTTTCTAATCCACCTTCCCTCTACTCTCCTGGCATCACCACTCTCACCCCTGGTCCTGAAGGGATCATCTGTCCTTCAGATGATAATCTTCAGATGGTAACCCCGTGTTACCAGCTCTAGCACATATGCCCTGGTTTAGTTGGATTTGTAAGGTAGAATTGGGATCATGATAGTAGCAGAGAGGAAGCATTTAAGAACTAGAGGAAAGTTGCATATTTCATCATTGCTATACTATACCTTGACTGACTCATCTCCTCTCCACAACCCTTCTGTAAGGGGTTGTTGCCTTACCTATTGATAGACTTTGGGTCCTCAATCTGTAGTCCCCCTCATTTATAACGATATAATTTTTAGTTCTTTAATGACTGGTACCCGATCCCTTTGACACCTCATCATTGCACAGACTGGTGTGCTTCTTCCAGGTAGGCTTTGTTGCTTCTGAGCTAGATGGCCGCTTGTTTACTTTAAGACCCCAGACGCTCTATCATTTAATAGCTGGACACCATCAGCTTGCTTCAACACAATTGCTTATACACACATTTGTCTTCAGTGATCATATCAGGAAGGTGGACATGCAATGATACAATTTTCAGTTCTTGAAGCCGGATTACTGATCCTTTGACACCTCGTGGTCACCCAAGCTGATGTGCTACTTCCATGGGGGTTTTGTTGCTTCTGAGCGAGACGGCTGCTTGTCTACTTTCAAGCCTTTAAGACCCAGATGCTACATCTTTTGATAGCCAGGCACCGTCAGGTTTCTTCACCATTTTTGCTTTTACACACATCTTTTTCTTTGTCTTAAGGAAGGTGCTTGAAGTATAAATGCATGCCCCTCAAAAAGCTTGAGCTCAACATTAATAAGCTATATCTCTGTTTCTGAAAGTATACTGACTAGATAATTTGACATCAGATCTCTGTCTCAAAGCCTTAAGTCAAAGTGCCTTGTTTTGAACAAGCCCGTGTCAGGAGTGGAGGCGTGGGCATGGCTCATGGAGGCCTTGTTCTCACACATTAAACCTTTGACGTACTCTCCAAGTGAAGTGATATGTATCATCACAGAGATAGAGGACAAAATGAAATTAGCACCTACCCGTCATATGCTTTTTTAAGTTTGCCCTATTATAGTACCAGCAGTTCCATGGACAGAAGACAGGGTTTTCTACCTATAAATGAATACAGTGTTGCCACGCACAAGGCTGTCCCACCAGGCTTCTAGAGCCACAACGAGTTGGCATCACTGCATGGCAGGGAGTGAGATAATCAAACTGCATGCCTGAGTGTACTTTGAGTTGCTATTTTTAAAAATAACTCTCATGGCCAGCACAACTGGAGTGCATTGATTATTTTGTCTTTTGTGCTCTGTTGAAGGTGCTGTTTCGTTCAATGTAAATATTTCAAGTAAATCAATTTCTATAACCTAGTCTTGGGTTTGCGAGCTTCTATAAAACCTCTGGAGCCAGGCTGAGCCCTGGTGGCTTAGTGGTAGTTTGCAGGACTGTGGCCCACAGGGTTGACAGTTCAAATCCAGCAGCAAGACTGGGCTTGCTACTCCCACCAGGGCAGTGATGCCACAAAAACAAAACAAAACAAAAACAAACAAAAAAATAAAAAAATAAAAACCTCTGGAGCCCTGGTGAGCTAGGTTACCCTTTGACCGCAGGTCAGCAGTTCAAAACCATCAGCCTTGGAAGAGGCTTTCCCCTTCCATCGAGTTACAGTCTCACAGACAGGGGCATTTCTACCCTGTCCTTTGGGGTCACTCAGCATTACTCTAAATTGGAATCCATTCAATGGCAGTGAGGTTGAGTTTATAATACTATATTATAATACTATATAATAATAATAATGGTGCTTGAACTGTGAAAGCAGGGCTGGACTGGATTGCTTTCTTTTGTGTCTGGCACATCACAGTAGGTCCTCAGACATTCATTTTTTAGCCCTGTTTGCTTTCTTATTTCTCCTGAGGTACATTTGTTTTCTACCTATAAAGTCTGAGGAAATGTTTACCAGAAATAAACACACCTAACACATACCAATGATATTACCAAATGATTGCCTTGCTAAACTGTCTCGTGTGACAGAGTCCAGCTTATGGTCTATGACAGTAGAGGACCCTACACTGTGTTCACACCTGGTCTGCATCTCCCCTATCCCACACAGGACTGCTGAAGAACCAACTGACGCACTAGAGGGAAGCACATTTGTATCCAGATGAAAGTTTATCCTGAACCAAGAGGCTTGAACTCTCAGGGACAACAAGGAGAATAGAGATACCAGGAGAGTTGAACTCTAGTCCTTAACTTGTGAGCCAAATAATAGGAACTGCTACTAATAAAAATATGTTTGCTGGCTAAACAAAAGCTCAAGGTTTGAGCCCATTCAGGGGTGCCTTAGGAATAAGGCCTGGGCATCCATTTTCAAAATATCAGCTACTGATAATCACAGGCAACTCTAACTCTAACAATTCAACTCTAACTCTCATGAAGTCAACAGAAATCAGAGATAGCACAATGTTCTAGTAATAAGACCAATAACAATATATAATTATTGACACAGAATTCCACATTCATCATCTCATACAGTTCATTTAACAACTTGGAAGGTAGGTATAGCCTTTACCTTAGTTGCATAATAGGAGCACTGACGGCAGAGTGGTTACCTGCTAGGTTGATAATTGCAAGCTAACACTTCAATACCACCACTCCCTCTGGATGAGAAAGAGCTTCAGCGACTGGCCCATTAAGGTGAGAAGGCAGAACTTGAATATGGTCACTGAATATTTATGGGATTGACATTGTTGTTTAAGGATGGCACCAGTATTCCTAAGGTCCCTGCCTTGCCCTTAAACTCTGCTTAAGATGGAGGTCACTGTGGGGGGAAAATGTAGATACTATAGACAATATTACCAATCCAGGAGAGTTCTGATGGCTTCTAAGGAGTGAATGAATGGATGAAAGAAAGTATAGATAAGTACAAAAGAAAACGTAAGATGTGAAGCAAGAAAGTGTTCATCTGTTTAACACACACTTGTTGTTAGGTGCCGGGGGGTGGATTGTCAACCCTGGGTATCTCTTGTGAGAGAATACAACTGCCCTAAGAGGTTTTTGGGGCTGTGATGCTGATGAGAGGAAACGGCAGGGACATCCTGCCATGTGGCAGGTGGGTGAGTAGATTCAAACTGCCAACTTTTCAAGTGCGTAACTGCTGAAATGCCCACAGGGCATTTGTTCAGACACTCTCCATTCTCCTGGGAGTTCTGTGAGATAGATTTTTTTTAATTATTATTACTTATATCATGTGTTAGCTGTGAAAGTTGAGGCAGAGAGAGGGTACATAGCATGTTCACTCAAACAGCTAATTGGCTGTAGAATCCATGGAAGAGGGATGGACTCAGAATATTGTGAAACATGCAAGTAGGGCATCTTGATGTTGAGGAGTGTACTCTTGGTGCTAGTGTACCAAACTCCACAGCAGCTTGGTCTTAAAAAATCTACTTCAAGAGGAAACTGATCATAATGATTGACATTTAACCTGCCTCTGCCCCCCGATCCCAAAAGGGGGATGAACAAAAGAGAAATGCGTTAAGAGAGACAGCAGAAATTGTAAAATATGAAAATAGAAATAACTTATAAATTATCAAGTGTTCATGAGAAAGAGGGTTTGTGAAGGGAGGGGACAAAAGAGGAGCCAATACTAAAGACTCAGTAGAAAGAAAATGTTTTGGAAATGATGATGACAACTTATGTACATATGTGCTTGATGCGATGGATGTGTGCACTGTGATAAGAACTATAAGAGCCCCCAGTAAGGTGATCTTTAAAAAAAGAATTCTACTTCAACTCATTGCCAAGACAACCAACCAACTAATGCTGGCTTTATTTCTAATCTAAGAGGAGACATTAGTTTGGGACTCTGAAGGGGAGTCAGTATGAGGATTCTATATGGCTAGTATATGGACAGACTGAATATACCTTTCTTCTCTGACCATTTCCTCTATCACTGATTTAAATTTATAAAAGACCTTCAAAAAGTTCATGGAAAAATCTATTGTCTCTAAATTAATTTTTCCTGAAATTTTTAAAGCCCTTTCTTATGTTTTCTAAAACCTTACATATTGGGCTATGGCTAATTGCTACAGGGTTGGCCACTTATGGGCGTTGTGAGCTAGAATGAAGACCACCCCTTGTTCACCATGGAACATCCTGGTTAGAATATAATACTTAACCAAAAGAAGCCTGTGCCTACAATAAGACTGATTGTACTGTATGATGTAAATGGATTGTATAAAATCTGGATACCAGTAAAGTTGTTCTGTGCTACAGAACTTAGAAGCCAGCTTTGCCGACAAAGCGAATGGGAAGTGTGGCAGTTATGTGCTTATGTTAATTTTATGATTGAGATATAGGGGTGGAGTCTACCCTGTTAATTGAGTAGCCAATGAGGCCTCCATGTGGGCATGATGTTCTCCTGAAAGTCATGGGAAAGATTTTCCTGAAAGATTTCTGGGAAATCTCGCAGTATTTCCCTCATGGAGATGAGAAGCTATCTCCCCTAGTTGTTGAGTGTTAGTCTCAGAGCCAACAAACTATGGACAAGACAAGATGGCAGCGTCCGAGAAGCTGAAGGAACTGGAGGAGAAGCCACATGGCCTTGCCTTGATGGAACCAGACCTCTGAAGCTGGAGAAGCCAGGTGGAGACCCCTGCCAGCACTGATTGTTTCTACCACCACTGGATGTTGTTGATGGACCCTGAGCCCCGGAAACGAGGAGCCATGGGGAGACCCCTGCCAGCGCCGGGATTCTGTACACACTGACCTGTGACTTCGTGAGTTGGAAATAGACTTTATAGACTGGTATTGGGCATATGGGCTAATATCAGATGTATGACTGAAGTGGACTGGGTTGGGATGCTTTCTCAATGTCCTATTCCTCTTGTATATAAACGTTTTCCTTATATCCATATGTGAGTCTATGTATTTGTTTCTCTAGTTTATCTGGACTAACACAGGAAACCTAAGAGAATATAATTCAGAAGAGAATATGAAGGAACCGTGCTGCCAGGGCAGGGGAGGTGATCATACCAGCTAATTGGTGTGCAAGTTTTCACATGTTCCTGTATGAAAATAATGTTCTCCTGGTCCTAAACAAAACTCCTCATGAGGTCTAAGGATGCTTCTTATTGTTGTTTTGCTCGATATGAAAAATTTTCTCCTAATACCTTGTCTATCTGCTAAGTGTCATTTCCCACCCTTGAAATATTCACTATAAAGTGAAGGAAAAAGAGTCAGGAAGGTAATAAACTGTAACTCAAAACAGCGAGCACCCTCATAGAGATACTGATGAGGGGCAATCAGACACCAAAGAGTCATTCTTTCTGGGAAGAAAGGGGAGCACTTCTCCGAGGAGGATTTCAGATAATCCAGGGGGAGGAATGGAGTTTACTGGGCAGAAAACCAAAGAGGTCAGTCTGATCACAAACAAAGGGATGAGCACAGGCATGGGAGAAACAGCACCACCAGCTCACTGCTCTAGGCCAGTGTCCCTGGAGCGCCTGGTGAGGTCATAGATGGGGTCGAGACTCCCAACCAGGGGGTGTCTGAAAGTCACTGATGACTTTTAGGCAAAGTTGTGCATCTTCATGAGAACCATCACTTGGGCAGCATTGTTAACACTGGTTTGAAAAAGAGACAGAAAGATCAACTATTACCGTTGTCCAGGTAAAAAATGATTAATACAGATTCAACAAGTATTAGGAATTAAAGTCATCAGCATTTACAGACTCAAGGATGAGAGGGAAAGGTGAGAAGAGTGAGGTTAAATTGATGTCCAGTCGGGTTTAAAGAGATGCAGTAATGCCAGAGAAGTGGTAGGGTTTGGTTTCCCTGCATGCCCAGTTCTGTGCAGGTGAGAGGGTAAAGCTGTGGGGACAATTCACTCCCTTCTCTCACTCTCAATCGCAATTTGGTGAACTTCCCTGTGCGCCTCAATTTCCTGAGGGTAAACTGGAGATACAGGTATTTGCAGACACGTTAGAACAGATGCAAAATGACCTTCAGTGTAGAGCACAAGAGCCGTGGGGATGCAGCGGTTAGTCCACCCGTCTCGCCACAGGAGGAGGAGACAGCAGCGTGCGTCCCTAACAATTCACAGCCTGGGAAATCCTGGGGGGCAATCCGGACTCCAGTTACCAGGAGTCAATACCAAGTAGGCAGCAAGAGGTTTAGCGGGAAAGTGCAAAAGAAGGCTCACCAGGACTTTCAAGAATCGAAAAGCTGTATGTGCATCTCGAGTGAGTGTGAAAAATAATTTGTTCCAAGTAGGGGTTGATACAAATTGAGGGCAAATTTACATAATATTGAATGTCAAGTATGAGTTGAATTGACTGCAAGTGGGATATTTCTCACCTAGGGACTGACTATAATAATAATAATAATAATAATAATAATAATAATAATATAAACCTCACAGAGTACATGAAAACATGCATGCAGGCTACTTACTACAGTGCCTAGTACATAGTAAGCATTCTGTCATGCCTGACCATTTTGAATCACATACTTTTCATGTTTTAGGTCGGCAATCGGACCATGGCACTTTTTATTCTCCTGAACACAAAATGCACTCGACACGTCTCTTTCACTAGCTTAATTGGAATCGAGCTAAGCCATTTATTATATAACCCATAAAAACTGCTCTCAAATCGGCATCTAATCTGAAGGCTTCCCATTGGCCACCTGACCAGAAAAGTCTGTCTAGCTTTCCGAGAACCTGACCCCTGGGAACCCACTTGTGCTGGAGGATTAGGCGTGGAGTGTGCCGGGATCACTTCCAGTCTAGTCAGTATCATGACCAAACGTCATGCTTCCCTTCAACTCTCCCTGACCAGGGCTAGCAACGTACACCATTGTTAAGCCCCATGTTAAGCCTTCCCGGTGTGCGACAGAGGGCATGGCACATTGCAGGCACTCAGCACATTTTGGTTGGTGGCATGCATGCAGTCCGTACATGGCCACCTCAATGCCCATCTTCAGGAAGCAAAGCAAGTGCCATTCTGATCCCCACACGGTTCTTCCAGTGACCCCAGCCCTGTGTCCTTCACAGGAAGGATTTTAGTGTGAACTGTTCTTTACTGACCTTTCAAAGCATAGATTTGAAATGTTTCACCTTCCCACTATAAAGGGAAGACTGTAAAATAAATGTGGAAGAAAGCACCAATGTTCATAGGGATAAATTTCTTCAAGTCACCTATCTTCTAAACCCACTGTCACTGAGTCCATTCCAAACTATAGTGACCCAGAGGAGAGGTTAAGCTTCTCTTTCTGGCTTCGGAGACAATAAATCCTTAAGGATTTATGAAAACTTGTGGCTTTGAACTGCCAAATTTTTGGTTACCGCCAGGGTCCCTTCAAGTAGAGAGATGTAAACTAAAATGCTATTATCAGGTAATGATTCGTTAGCCTGAGCAATCTCTCACTTTGAAATGAACTTAGATCTGTCCAGGTAACTTAAAACAATCTGAATTCACAGAACACATGGGAGCTTGTGAGTTTCAAACCCATTGAAAAGGACTTCCTCTAAAGATCTACAACTTCGTGAGCCAAAAGTATATCCCACAAAGATTTCGACCTGAAAATCGATTTTAAAGTAGGCAAAAAAATAAAAAATAAAACAAAGCTACTTCTGTATTCCATGGACATGACAAGGTGCTAGAATTATTTACTGCTTTCTGGACATTGCATTAGGACCAAATTGATATTTTCCAGGTTTTTCATTAGCGTAAAATGTTCTGAGATAAACACACCATCTGCCTTGATGAAACCCAAGGTGTTTCCATCACGTCTTCCTGCGCAGCTGAAAATAAGACCGACGGATAAGAGCAGTGGCTAACTCTTTGGCAAAGCAGCCCTGAGAGAAAACGCAGAGCTCACTGACCTGGATGAGTCCAAAAGTCACCGTAAGCAGAGGGTCTGCCAGGGACACACCCGGGTCAAATTGGCTAGCCCAGAGCCTCTCACCTCCACGACCTACAGAGAATGGACTACCCATCATCTTACACAGCCCCATAGATTTGACAAATTAAAAAATAACTCATAATTGGCTCAAACCTGCTTCAATGTCTCCATCAGGAGAGT